>OX578155.1:55837639-55957639 GCA_951213105.1 Amaurobius ferox | reverse complement strand
TTCCAGGGAGTGGACGTTATCGCCGTTCGTGACGTCACTGGTTTAGAAGGAGAAGTGCCAGTTTCTCCAATTAGCATTCATTTCTATGGGAAAACATAGACTGTGTCAGTCGTTGTTTTAATATAATTTGTAATTCTATCGTAAAAGTGAAGTTTAAGTGTAAATTTGTGTATTATAGATGTATATATATTAGTATTTTCACTTATATAAAGTATAATTTTGTTTAATTGTTGTATATAAATTGTGTTTTGTGAGCGCAAAAATGCCTGGTTGCTCCTGGGTTGCTTTGTGTTCAAATTATTATAAGAAGTCAATGGGATCTATCAGTTTTCATAGATTTCCAAAAGATCCTACACTCCAAAAATTATGGATCGTGAAGTGCAAAAGAGAGGATAAAATAACCATTGCTAACATAACTGTCTGTTCGAGTCACTTTTCTGATGAAGATTTTGAAGAAGATTTTCGGGTTAAATTTTTGAATTTGAAGACGGTCGAGCAATTAAAACAAGGAGCCAACGGCATAAAAATCTCACATACCATTAATACTGCAGTTAAAAACATTTTTAATATAGCAGTATAAAAAGTACTTATGATTGACATGTTTCATTGCTACGTATAATAGGTGGTCCTCTAAGAAATCTAAAAAACAAAATTAATAAAATAAAATCGACTTCATATGCAGTATCTAAAATATATAAAAATAATTATATTTCTGATACTAGCAATTATGGAGTTTTCTTTCTATTTTTGGAAGAGGGGAGGGGGGGGAGATATTAACATTTTGTAAGCTAATTTACACAGTTTAGTTTATTACAAAATGTATGTAAAGTTAATTTTAAATGCTTTAAGCACACATTTTACTTTGTTATTAATATACATAATCATAAAACGCAATTCTTTACTAATCATAATATTGACATTATATTCACATCATCTCAAGTTATGGGACATTTCGTTTCGATATGTAAAAAGCTTAGAATACAAAACTAAAAGTTGAAATATAATGCATAAAAAATTTATTTACAATAAAATTAAAATTCAACGCCAAATTTTTCAGAAGAAATAAAAAAGTGGAGAATGCCTTCTTAGAAATGCTTGGCGCATATATATCAAAAGCGAAATGCGTCATTAAGAACTTGCAGTCAAAGTTAGCAAACATTTCACCTTCTATACCACTAAAAGCCATAACTTTGTTTTCACGAACCAGGACATTCATTCGCATTAAACACTTAAATAAGACTTTCATGCAACAATTAGTAGAGGAAAAAAAGAAAAGAAAAGCCTCTAACTGGTGTAAAAGCAGTATCATGGCATAAAAATGGTATGTATTGATTTATTATTTATGATCCATGTGAACATTGCTTTAAAACTTTAAAACTGTACATAGTTCATATATTTAAAACTTTATAAAGTTTAATAACATCAATTTTGCATGCTTAAAATATCTTTGTGAAAACTGACAGATCCAGTGATTTAGCCAAGAGTCATAATATTCTACTAGCTCACAAAATGCATCGTCTTTTTGTTGAGTAAATAAAATGAATCTACTGCCCTTGACCATCCATTCGACCGTCAACTCCCCCCTTTTCCCAAGATCCGATCTACGCTTTTAAATATAATATATAGTTATGTAACTACTAGATTGATGATATTTCAAAGTCATCAATATATGTTATATGTATGTGGGATTTTTTACGCAATTATAGAATAACGTAATTTTTGAAATACATATTTATATTACATGTAGAAAGTATTATCAATGTTTAAGATAATGGATACTATATTTTTAAAAATCCTATGATTAGATATTTATTCATATCTGTATTGAAACACTTGAAATGCAATTTTTATATTTACTACACTTTTCAAGATATATTTCAGCTTTTATTATAAATAATATATGTATTATAATACTTTAATGATAGCCCTATGCATGTATGAGTAGAATCATTTAATTTCATTCTACTAAAATTTTATTACGAATGACCTTATCTCCTTTTCGAATTATAAACTCGAACTTGCTAAACTTTATAACGTATCTCTATGTCCCCTATTCTTGACTTGTAAGTCAGTGACGTCACGCTTCAAGTTGCTCTCCCATCGAAATGCAACCCCCTCTCCCTGACCTACCTTATGTTTAAAGTACCTTGCTCCAGGTCACCTTTCCATTCCACACCCTGCCCCATCCCCAGCAGTGCTTCACGCCTTCCCCATATAATAAGAGGAACAGGACTCAAATACGGAACGTGACTCTATTCACTATAAACAAGAAATAACTAGTTCGCAGCGTAAACTCGAGAAATCATATTTTAAATTATTTCTGAAAATGAAGCTATAAAGATCTTCAATTAGCAGGAAACATAACTAAATTTTTTAGGAGGGTCAAACAATGAAATTTAATTTTATGCTGTAACATATTTAAATATTGTATAATATTGTATAATCTATAATTAATTCGATTATACTGAAATGCTAATTCATCACATACTTCTATTTTATATAAATATTTACAAAATACAACAAACAGATAACAAAAGGTACTCTCTAAATTTTTCATTAACCGCACTATAGCCCTTAAGCTTAAAGCGAGATGTATAAAGTTTTATTAGAAACAATAATATGTTAAAAGAAATCGAAGTTTGTTTTTCAATCCTTTACCAAATTCCATATTTAAAAAATAGACCTTTCACAAAATTCTGAATTTAAAAATGAGAGCTTAGACAACATTAAAAGGAATGGATTTTCCATAAAAAGCATTGTTTCTAAAATAAAAACATTATTGTAAATACATGATAAAACAACACATGCACTTCGGAACGTAATATCAAGACTGTGGAAATGGTAGAATGCCATCTAGGGATTAAATTTGAAGAAAGTTGCATGATATTCAAATAAAAAATGACGTTTTGTATTATGCGCATTTCAAATAGTCAATTCTCTTAAGATTTATAGATTCTGTTGAAATACGTTTAAAATAAACTTACTCTTTTCAAGCTACTACTTCCCTGCCAGGATATAGAAAGTATCTTGGAAGACTACACTATGAGCCGAGCATAACGGCGTGACAAAGTAGTTAAGCCTTGCTTCCTATTAATATCAGATAATCGATAGACCAATAATGATTAAACTCACTGTTTAAATAGTGTTTTTGCATGAGTACTGCCATTTTTTAAGACCATTTTTGAAGCATTTTACGGTTGAAGTCATAGATATTTAAATTATAAATGTGCACATTACCTAATACACATTTGATCTCGAGTAGACAGACGTAAACCGCCATATTGATTAATGCTCATACCGATTGAATTTTTCACGAAATTTTAGTGTCTGAATTTCAGTGAAATTCTCTGTGTGAAACGCTTGTTTTATTTGTCTATGAACCATTTTCACACGTGACAGCGCATATAATAAACGTATTTCACTAAACATTTCTGTTTAAAAGGATGTTTCAATTACATTAAATGTTAAATTTCAGTTATTTGTATTTATTGTGTATATATATATACCAGCTATTTCGAATACACCGACTTTCTGATCCTCAGTTTCACTTTCTCCACATCAATAATCTTAAACGCATTTGTCAAAACTACCAATATCCGGAAGTATTTGTAAATAATATTATTAATAATTTCAAATATACCACGTAATAATTTTACACATGCATTATTTATCTTTGATTGGTTAACTCATTTTTGAAAATTCACCCATTCTTATCACCTCACTTGCCACTTGGCCTGAGTCTAATACTGTTTACTGTTTTCGAATGACTATTTTCCGCTTGTCCTGAGTCCTATACTGTTTACTATTTTCGAAAGTCTCCATACATATTATGTATCGTTCAATTGTATTCATTCCCACTCGCATTGACGAAGTGAGGTGAAATGCTCTCCCACTCGCTTTGACGAAGTGAGGTGAAATGCACAGTCACTAGTTTATCTTACACTTACACGTGGTGCTATTCTTGTAATTTCACATTACAGTTCGAGGAGGTATTGTTTTTCAGCTTTGTAAAATTCAATTGTTTTATTTTTCTTTTTCTCCTTCCACTAGCCAGTAGACAGTTCCAATGGTGTCTATAGTTAAATACTATCGCCATTGTCAGAAACTGGCTATTCTATCGGTTTTAATTCGAATTGTATGGCTGTCCTGATGAGAATGCAATTTCGAACTAACCGCCATTTTTTGTGTAGTTTCAATTGATTGTTCTCTATTCTTAATCTCTTATCTTGAGCTGATTATTATTGCCTATTCTCATTTTTGCCGAGTTTTATTTTTATTTACTTATATACTTTTAATTGTTAATTTTGAATCCTATTATTCTTCTCATCCCCCTTTCCATTGTAGTGATATGTTACTTTCTATCTTTATCCTTAGTCTTGGCTTATAGTTACTCATTTGTAACAGATATGTTAGAGATGGGTTTTTTTGTACATACAGTAGTTTATGCATAATTTTCGATTAAAATCCTTCAATTTTTATTTATATATATATATATATATATATATATATATATCAGACAAACAAGATCAAGATGCAGATAATACAGCAGATATTTTTTAGACATAACGATTACAAGTATCAATGACAATTGTTTATAATATTAAAGTAGGTGTTCAGACCCACAGATTTAACTTGCCAGTACTTAAAGTTAACATGGAGATAGTTTTTGCAAAGCTATACATTGAGCACGGAAGATGGGCCACCAGGCTGTCCAGGGACAAACAGCAATTGACTACTGTGTGTACGCTAATATACAGCCCTCGTTCTTGCACTTGTATCAATATTGTATAAACCTATGAATCTAGACAATACGTTTCAGCAGTACAGGAATTACGATAGTTTATCCATAAAAAAAACATTATAAGAGTGTAAAATTTGTAGTAGGTTGTACTCGCATGAATTATAAAAAAAAATATATCTGTATAGTTATTTTTTACATAACGTTCTACACCAAGCCCGAAATCATATGGGGGGGGGGGGCAGCGCAGGGGTTTGAAGTCGCATAAAATTACTCAAATCCCCATAATCGGTTTAAACTAGGCAATGTTAAGTGGGTAGTTTAAGTTTATTAGGGGGATAGTAAAGTGTTTGCAAGTTGATTTTTTGTGATACTTATATAGAACAAACTATTAATTTGTCTAATATAAAATCTTCAACGAAAGTCCATAATGCACAACTTGAAGTGGAATATATTACTATAATAACTGGTTTGCTGCATTCAATATCATATATTCTCTGTTTGGTTATTTCTGTCTGGTATTTTTGAAAATCAAACCATTAGCATATGCAGATACCACATACACATGCACACACCAGATACACATGCACACACCACATACATATATAGAAACACTCAAAGACAGACACTTTTTACAAAAAGGTTCATCTGGATTTTAAAAGCATTTCTTCTCCAAAATGTTGAAATGAAAGAATTCGAGAAATCAATAACTCTACACACTGACAGAAACACATATCTTATTAAAGTCGGCAAATCTTAACATGCACATTCGTCTTTAACCGATGCACGTTAAAATCAACTTTTGCTTTAATTTCATTAGACACAGTAATAAATAAAGAAAATCTCATTTCATTAAACAATGTAACAAACTTTAAATTTTCGAATCAGACTGTTCCTCTTGCTTTTTACATATGTTTCTTTCTCTCTTCTATTGTTAGAAGTTAATCCTAAAGAAAAAGAACAAAATCATGATATGAGTAATTACGGTCGATCATTAGGCAATTTGGACCATTGACCAATGGTGTTCTAATCTATAGAAGAATATACAGTGGCACTGTATATTCTTCTAGTGAAATTAGAAATTATATTGCAAAACGCGTAAGAAATGATTTTTGTAAGTATGTATAGAGGACAGAACTTTTCACTCTCTCATAGTGAGCCAGTATTGAAAGCACGCAAAATTTGATTTCGGGATTTTGATACCAATATATATACAAGACCTATATATAAGACCTTCTGAACACGTTTTAACTACTTTTGGATTGATGACCGTCTGCCTGTCTGTATGTATATTGTCGATTTTTTGTGGTCAGTATAGCAGCTACAAATATTAATGAATTTTCACGAAACTTTATAGCCTGCTTTGATATAAAAACTTTTACAAATGGATATAATTCCTTTTAATTCGAGGGAAAACTTCGAAATGTATTCGAAATTTGATATTTCTTTAACATGGCAGCATAAGACACAATTTGACATAATCATGCATGAAAGGATTTATTTATGACTCGTTATCACGATACTTTACAGTTTCAATCGTTTTGTATGAAAAATTGCCGCGATACAGTTTTTTTGTTCGTGACGTCATTAGCCCCCCTTGTGCAGCAAGTTACTCCCCGGTTGTACATTGTCAAGTATGTTATCAATCAAAAGATTTTTTCAATCCCTTTAAAGTGAAGGGTAACATGCCATTGTTGTAGTCATTTGTCTCTTGACTCCGATTTTTCAAACTTTTTTTTTGTAAAATTTGAAAGAAAAGTGAATTTGGGTATGAGAAAGTCGAGTTGAGCATCAGTCCAATTAATATATATTTAAAATTGTTCCATATTATAAAGTTTTCACAGGTAGAGTTTTCAACTATAGTTTAGCACTGAACAGAGATAATTGTCCTAATGAAATTCAAACGACAACGAAATGCATTTCCTTTATTGAGACTTCAACCTGAATAACCTCTGTGTTCAGGATGCCCTGCTAAAATCGGAGCATTACGAGAGATATAAGCAACTGGTATGCTTATATCTCCGAACCTAATAGATGGACATATAAACAATTTATATTTGTTTTGTCGAAAATCCTGTACCATTTATGAATATAAAAAGCAGTTACAATAATTTAATATTTTAAACTATTTTTCAAAAAAAAAATATATTTTTTCTACTGGATTGAAATTTGCTTCACTTTACTTACCTTCACTCGAAATATTTTCCAAACTATAAAAGTTAGATATAAGTAATCAGAAAGGAATGTTTATATCTCCGAACCTAATAGATTTAAATATAAACAATGTATATCAGTTTTGTCGAAAATCCAGTACCATTTCTCAATATACAATATTCCAAATATAATTCCAATAAGTAAAAGAGTGGTATAAATAATAAGAAACAAATAAGTTCTGTTGGAAATGCAGTTTCTTGATAAAATAATTGTTTGCACAAAATCTTTATACTTTTCGAATAATTGTCAAGTTGATAAGACTATTAAAGACTTTCCATTTTTTAAATATGTAACGCCAGTATCACAAAAACTACAAGTGCTATATATGAATAGTAATTTATAATGAAGAGCAATTTTTAGACCTTTAAAAATTCTACATTGAAATATAAGTGGATTTTGGATAGGGATGTAATGATTATTACAATAGCGAAGGACTTCATTTATCCTAATAGGCCCATTCAATTTTGTTATTTGTGCTCATATACGTTGCTATAGTTTTTCTCATCATTTTTACAATATTTTACTTATTAAGACCCATTTTATTAGTCAGAGATTTTAACGTCGACATAAAGAAAACAAAATATTAATAAAATCATTAGAATTTATGCGGACGATGTTTGACTTAAAACTCGTATCGCACCGAGTAAAATATACTTCCGCTGTAAAATTTGAATGCACTAGTATATAAGATATATAATTGATTCAATTATGCATCTTACTACAGACCCTAGTTATTTGCTTTAATGAGACTAAAAACAACAAAGGAGCCTAAGAAAATAATCTGATGTGGGCAGCACATGGCTTTCCCTGCAGACTCGAACTCAGGAGTACAAATGTAAGGAGAGTTCTACGTCAAGTGGAAGTATTAAAGCGTTACACTTTAACATGGGAACGCTCAGAGGCCATATAATGAGTTCTCCAACAGTGGAAGTATTCAAGTGCTATACTTTATCATGGGGATCCTCAGAAGCCACAATATAGGTGAGAGAAGGCACAGTTACGTCTCCATAGAATATACATGGAAAGACGGATTATGTCATAGAAGAGGACGGAGTTAAAAAGGGATGTTACGTATGTAGAGAGTATTGTTTTTTACTCAATAGTAGTCTATTAAATATATGTAAGTATTTCAGTAAAAGATAATATTTTTAATGGCTTCCCCCCACTACAATCCGATACGCATGCGCACGGCGAAAACCTCGAAGATATTATTAATTTCTGTATTATAATATTAGTTACAAAAATAATTTTGGTATCCTACTTTCCCTAAAACACTTACTAAAATTAAAGTATCAAACACCATTTTTGCAAAATATTTACCACTTTAATAACACTCTTTCATATTTATAGGTATTTCAATATCGAGTTGTGAAAGTTTTATAAAATCACTTTCTGGTTTATTAAATATTTTTGTTATGCAGATTATTTAATATTCGTATTTTCCCATTCAAACATATCTGCTTCATTAAAAAACAATCAACACCTTTGAAAAAATTCACTCTGTATTCATAAATTCACTCGTATCATGAAATTTAAGACTCCTGTAACATATTCCAAAATTCACTGAACATTCCCTAAAATTTATATATTAAAACATTATTTTTATGAAATATATATATCATTTTTAATAACCCTCTTTTATATTTATAGGTAAATTAATCCCTTCCACCATTCATGATAGCGAAAAACACTCCCCCATTTAAACTAGTAAAAAAGATATTCATAGTTACACATCTATCAATATAAATAACTATATATCTTAACATTAGCTATATATCTTAAAGATATTCATAGTTACACATATTCATAGTTACACATCTTTCCCGAATGGCTTCGAGCGTCATGTTAGCAATCAACTGATTGCGGGTTCGAGCGTCTGCCCGTATTCAGAAAATAGATCCTTTTAAATTCAAAACTTAAAAAAGCCCTATAGATGGAGCACCTCCAAATCTGCAGTACTCACCCAAACTTCCGCTAAGGGGCGGTACCTCCGAAACTTCACTTAAAGGACGTCACGACTGATAAATATTGTCAGTACGTCATAGACCGCCGAGTGAGAAGGTTCAAGCGGTTCTGTTATCAGTTGAAGACCTAGACCGTTTGACTCATTCGAAGACATAGAGCAGTAAATTGGACGGCCGGGAGATGTTGCCTCATCGTGTCAAAGTTCAAAGTTACCTCATGACGTCATCGTCCAAAAGTCTATCTCCCCATGAGATGCCCGTCCAAAGTTCAGATTGCGTTATCGGTTCAAAGAATTTCCTCATTCGGTAAAGAATTCACTTCACTCCCGGTGGAAAGAATTCACTTCACTCCCGGAACGTCCCGTTGTCATGACGTCATCTGAATCTAGCCCTCAACTTGCATTTCTAACCTACTTTTAATATGATACATTTGATCTTACGGAGTCAAGTTTAGATTAAAGGTTTTTGCTGGTCATTTCGTATAAAAAGGCAATTTTTTTATCTCGAATGAAACCAAAATTTTATCAGATCCAGGGTCACTTACAAATGACTTATCTACCAAATTTTGTTAAATGTAGGCAATTAGTTTTTCAGTTAGTGTGGATACATGTTATTCAGGTATTTCGGATGTATGAATGCCTAAAAAAAATACAGGTTACACATGTCGACGTTTAAATATTATTTCTTTTCTAAAACTTTTCCGCACTTTATTCGTATACTCTACATCTTATTTATTTTTTTCTTGTTTGTTTCTGAAATTCATATTGTCTGTATTTTTCATTTATCACTTCCCTTGCAATACACGGTAATGTATATAGAGAAAGTGTTGGAATTTTGCTACTCGAGTTTTCGACTGATATACACGTTTTTGGACCTCTAGATCACGAAAAGCCTATTTTTAGCGTTACGTCTGTGTATGTGTCTGTCTGTGCAATATATGTATCCACTCTAACTCAAAACTTAATTGATCGAATATCACACAATTTTATAGGTAAGCCATATGTATGTAACTCTGGTGCTGATTAGATTTTGGTACGATTCGAGGTAAAAGGATCCTCATTTTTTTTTTGCGAAATCTCATCTATCCACTCTAGCTAAAAAACTAATTGACCAAATTTCTCAAAATTACAAAATTAGGTAGATAAGTCACTTATAGGATGCCCTGCTGTTGATTAAATTTTAGGTACGATTAAGGACCTGTCTTTTTTTTACGAAATGGCTTGAAGAATAGACATAATCTAAAATAAAAGACTACGTATGTCCAAATGTATCAATTAAATGCATGTTTTATATGTAATATTTTACGAGGAAAAGAATAAGATCAACCCCATTTTCCTAAGACTAACCGTTCTCGAGATATTTGATTTTTTCGCATTTTTTTACGCCATCTTTGAAAAAATGTCCAATTACGAAAATAAATAAAATTGAAATAAAAGGGCACATTCAGTGTTATTTTGTGCACTTAAACTCAACTTGTGATTATACTAATGATTAATGTATTTACATATTTAATTTAAAAATGATTTCGAAAGTATTTAGGATACCTTTGTATTATTGTGGGGTTCACTCTTATACATTATAGAGTCAAAATCAACTGATAAATTGGTAAGAGTTAAAATTAAGCATTAACATGTATTAACTTTCAGAATATTTCTACAATTATTATTAACAGCTTTATTACTAGTTAATGCTTACATTAAAATCAATTTCATTTATTGTATATTAATATTGATGTATAGTAGATATATAGATATTAATAATGAGCTCTTAACTTGTAAATATAAATATGCAATTATTTGTTAAAAATTTTATCAATTGAAATATATATTAGTAACTATTATGGTTTATAAATGCAAATGATTAATTGTGTTTTTGGTGAGCCCCTCCTTTAACACTCTTTTGCCCCCTTGAATTTCCCTTCAGCACCTCTTCAATTTCGTCTGTGGCTATGACGCTAGCATAAACTATTCAACTCATCTTAGTACGAAATACAAGAAAGTATTTGATGCATCTGCAGTAAGAGTAAGAACTTTCAAAGACTCGAAGTACAAAAGTATTTTACCCATTAAATTCCATATTCTCTGCATTTTTTTGTTTTACTTGTCTTTCGCCGCACTAGGTAGTGCTTCCATTATTCGTTCTATTCACCTGTGTTTAAAAAGTCATTTTTCTATATGCCCGGCATGAAGACTAAATAACCCCTATAGTCCCTCTAGCCTTCATGATGGCCGGTATATCTAGATCTCTTTCGGGTGTTCGGGTCTAGACTTGTCCGCTTTGATTTTGGGAACACAAAAATATCAGAAAGATACCCCTTCAAACTGAACCTTATTTGCTCAGAATTTTACTTTGTGATCTACGGTCTTGGGAATACAAAAGGACGCATCTCAAGATACGGCGTTTTGTTTTGCTGGTTTGCTTCCTTTTAATGGGTCAATGGTATGCAATTTTTGAAGATATATCGAAATTAATAAGAAATATATTTGAATGTAAAAAAAAATATTTCTATTGCATTGTTCTATTTGAAAAAAAACACTTTTTATTTCATAATGATAATTTGATAATACGTTTCTTTTTTACCATCGCAAGGCAGAGTTAATACAATATATTCTATCGCCCCACGGAGTATAACATTCCGAAAAATTCCAAGTGCAGTTTATTATATTGCGGTAATTTTAAGTTCACTGTTGATATATTGCAGTATAATTTTAAAATAAATTTTATATAAAAAATATTTTCGGCAAAAAGGATGCCACAATTCGGGCATACTACATGAATCTAGAAATGTGCACCAAATGGTCGCACACATAGAATAGGATAGTACAAACATTTTCCATATATTGTACAGTTCAAGCAAATGAATCACTTATAAGTTAACCGGATGTTGATTCCATTTTTATACGGTTTAGAAAAATGGAGCCTGCTGTTTTTGCGAAATGGTTTTCAAAAATGGTCAAAATCTGTAATTAAACATACATAAATGTTTTAATTAAATGCTGATTTTAAACGTAAAGTTTGATGACGAAAATGATAAGAAATTCCTCTATAACGAACAATTCTCGAAATATATAATAACTTCCTTAAGTGATTTTTGGCACCATTTTGGCAACTTCTATTAATGCCATTAGTAGATAAACTGTATATATAAATATATATATATATATATATATACCAGGCATATAAGATCGGGATGCAGATAATACAGCAGAAGTTTATTAGACATGACGATTACAGGTATCAATGACCATTGTTTATAGTATTAAAGTAGGTGATCAAATTTCTTGCCATCCGCAGCTGTGCATGTTTCAACCAGGATGTTCATGGAGGTAGAGATCTCTCTAATCTTCATGGGAGGACTATCTCAATAACACCTTTGCTGTAAGATGGGTCGGTCGGGAGGGACCTACCTCTCAGTTAGTCACTACAGTCCCTCGATTTGTCCCCATCGATTTCTTAGAGTCGTTGAGGCAGCATCGAGTGTCCGCAAGCATTCAAGCATTTTTGAACACTTTCTGCAATCCGTGCTTCTACGTTACGAGACATACACATTATATATATATATATAAATAAAAATTGAAAGATTTTAATCAAAAATTATGCATAAACTACTGTATGTACAAAATAAAAACCATCTTGAGCATATCTGTTACAAATGAGTAACTATAGACCAAGACTTAGGATAAAGATGGAAGGTAACATATCACTACAATTGAAAAGGGGATGAGAAGAATATTAGGATACAAAATTCACAATTAAAAGTATATCTACCTTTTGATTTATATATATATATATATATATATTAGAAATACGTAATAATAAGAAAAAAAAATTCAAGTAATATTAACATCACCAAAGAAGCAAATTCACGACCATAATGCCGATAAGAGAAGAGAACAGCACCAGCCCAAATTTGATGATTAACCCAAATTTGATGAGTTAAATTCCTCCTCAGGTCTGAGTATTTAATTCTAACTAACCCAAACACATGCCGGTTCCAGATAGAGCAATAGTACATTACTATAAATACTCCAACCCAGACTACAGGCATCAAAAAATGAAAATAGGATACATTAACAAAATGTATTACCATGCGGCATGAACCCTTCTTCTTCCACCACGTGTATACACGATCAACCTCAACAGCTTAATTATCTAGAAGTACCGAAATGAACAAGTCGAAATTCTACCAGGGAGGCAGTACGAACGTTCACAGTAATACTCCCAGACCCGTCCAGTGAATCTAAGCTGGAGACCAAACAAGCAATTAAGAATATGAACATCCCATATATGCAATCCTGAATATGAACATGAATCAAAGATGAAAATTCTTACTAAACAAGTAATTCATAGGAAAACTGGATAAACGAGAATGCCACTATACACCATTATAAGGGCGCTCAAATCGTAGTTTCAATGCAGGCAAAAGTTACAATTTTTTTGCGAAAATAAAATTCAAAACATTAATGTTAATGCATCTTATTTTCCAATTTTTTGATTTTTCTAATTTTTTTGACTTAGTAGTTTATATATATATATATATATATATATATGTATATATTCTTATATATATATGTGTGTGTGTGTGTTTTGAAACTGTAATTTGAATGTATGATTTCTGATAAATATTCCTATCATTTAGAAACTCAATTTAATGGATTATAAAAGAAGTTAATTAAAATGAATTTCAGCACGTAGGGAAAGTCATAGACTTCCCACTTTAAATTTTTATAGCTAGATCGAGCTTTTGTTGGAAATATTTAGGAAAATAAATTATTTAGCCACAAATCTTGCAATTGACAGTTGCGTATTAGTCATTTTCTAGCCTTTAATAAGAGAAAAAACAGATAATTTTGGTTATTTAACCTTAAACTAGAACACGGATTAACCGATTTGCGGGTCGTGTTTTCTTTATATTTCACGATGCAATTCGAATTTTATTTACGTTTCAAGCTGTGGGTCTATCCGCAAAATTATACTTATGTGACCTTATCACATGATTTTTAGTGTAATTGAAATATGAAAGAAAGAAGGTTTTAAAACTGTTAATGATATAAAATTGTGCATATGCTTTGGAGATTTAATGACTGTTGAATATAATATTGAAATACTATTTCAATGCGGTCACTTATTCGAATCACGCGCAGCGGGTACCGGTTGAAAATGTTCTTTGCTGCAGTTCGATAATTTTTCAGCTGTTGGGGATCGGGTCAAACCCGAAACATGCATGGATCCACAACACTCTATCTGACCAATGAAATTATAGATAGCGCAATTATATTCTTTATTTAGATAAACCTTTTATAAAATTTCTGTAATATAAGTGATAAAATTAATATATTGAATTTTTATTGAGGTAACGGGATTAAAATCATCCAAGGCCTATTGCATGGTCTAAGTGTTTTAATAGTACCCCATGTCATTATGAATTTCCATTGAGAACAGAGTTCTACTAGGATTAATTTATACTCAACATGTTACTCATATCCTCTTCAAGTGGCTCGCATGAAGTATGCTTCTTTCTATGAACCTTCTTCAACCTTTGAACTTCATATAGCATATGACATCACGTACTGCAAGTGTCCCATACATCATAATTGGATGATCGCCTCTTCATTTCGGACACTTATGGGTCGGAAAAATACGCAAATACCTAAGTGATGAATTTATTCACAAATAGGAAGCCATATTCCCAAACAGCAATATCGCAAAATGATCATTGTTGAGATTTGAGTTTTAACAGTCCATTTATGAAATTTGCGAAAGACAGAGTGGCATTTTATTTAAGTTTAGGATTTTCTTTCTTTCTTTCTTTCGACCCAGATCACCCGACCTACCCGAAGGAGTAAGGCATATGTTTGGACGACCGGGACAATGCCACCCAGTTTAGACTGTAATCCAGTAGAGACGGCATCCACAGGTCAATACTTTCCTTTCCCTACCACCAATCTAACTTAAGAATTTTCGGACTCACACATTAATTTTCACTGGCAGGGGCAACGGGGGCGGGGATCGACCTTGTTCTGTCAGGGTTCAGACCCACAGATTTAACTTGTCGGTGCTTAAAATTAATAAATTAATACAGAGATAGTTTTTGCAGAGTTATACATTGAGCACGGAAGATGGGCCTCCAGGCCTTTGCGGAACAATCAGCATTTGCCTACTTTGCCTATGCTCTAAAACAAACCGCATACTTTTACTTGTATATCCTAAGAATAAACTTATGTATCTAGACAATACTTTTCAGCTGTACCTTTGACCCGCGAATTATCATAGTTTCTCCATAAAAAAAATCTTATAAAAGCCTTAAATTTGCAATAATTTGTATTCTAATCGCAGGAATTATAAAAGACATAGTTGTTTTTTGCATAATGTATCTATACCAAGCCCAAAATCATATGGGAGGGAGGGCAGAGCAGGAGGTTGAGTTAAAAAGACTCAAATCCCCATAATAGGTTTAAACTACCCAATGTTAAGTGGGTACTTTAAGCTTATTGGGGAGGTTGTAAAGGTGGTCATTTGCGATATTTAAATTGAACAAACTATTAAAATGCGTACTATAAATCTTCACTGAAGATTCATTATACAAAACTTGACGTGGAATATATTACTGTAAAGACGGGTATATTGCATTCAATATAACTTTTTTGTTTGATTATTTGTTTCTGGTATTCATGAAAATCACCTCACAGACATATACACATACACCATATACATTCAAACACGGACATTTTTCACAAAATTGTTTGACATTCGTCTGGATTTTAAATGCACTTTCCCTATAAAATATCGAAATGAAAGAATTCCAGAAAGCAATACCTTCTCTACACGCTGACATGTATATATTATTAAATTCAGCAAATCTTAACAAGCCCATTCGTCCTCTACTGAAGCACATTAAAATCAACTTTCACTTAAATTTCATTAGACACAGTAACAAATAAAGAAAATCTAATTAAATAAAGCAATATAACAGCCTTTAGTTTTTCGAATCAGATTGTTGCATTTGCTTTTTGTATATGTTTCTTTTTCTCTTCTAATGTTAGAAGTTAATCCTAAAGAAAAGGAACAAAATCATGACGTGGGCAATTACGGTCGATCATTAAGCAATTTGGATCATTGTTCAATGGATCATTGTTCACTCGTTTACAGTAGCACTGTATATTCTTCTAGTGAAATTAGAAATTATATAACAGAATGCGTAAGAAATGGCTTTTGTGAGTATGTATAGAGAGCATGGCCACAGAACGTCACGCGAACAATTTTGCCCTTACGTTTCGTGGTACATATTCTGAAACAAAATACGAGTTTGCTTAGCAGTATGGAAATTTTCATTATTTGTGTATTAAAAACGGTTACTTTAGAAACTTACAATCGTTTAACCTCTAATTTTACTAAATTTATCCTGTAGTTTTTTTTTTAAAGACATATCATCACGTACGTTTTCCTTCACGTTCGCCTTATATTGCAGAATTTGCTTGTCAATGTTTCGAACGCTAGTGAGTGACTACGATATACACGAGTAGTAGTGTATATCCACTTAAAGTGCACTTGAGCGAACGAAATCTTTAAAATCTTCTCTTGTTCTTATTCAAGTATTCTGAATAACTTATTTTCATTACAAAGAGAAATTTCGATGTTTAATGGGTTTATTTTCAATTTTTATTGGCCGTCATAGTCCGTTTACCATTACACTCTATGGTAAAAATAATGTCCTTTTGCCCTCACGTTTCTGGGCATTCTACCACGCAGGTTGTTTATTTGCACTCGTGCTCATGCTCTATAGAGGACAGAACACTTCACGCTCTCATACGTAGAATTGAGAAAGTATTGATTTCAGGCAAACATTTCGATTTCAAGATTTTAATGCCAATATACATTTTAAGACCTCCTGAATGCGATTTGAGTATTTTCGGTGTGATGTCCCTCGTTAGATGCCTGTATACACGACAGCAGCCACAAATATTAATGTATTTTCAAGAAACTTTATATCCTGCTTTAATGTCAAAAAATTTTGAACTAGATATAACTTCTTTTAATTCGAGGGAAAATTTCGAAATGCATTCAAAATTTTATATTCCTTTAACATGAGAGTATAAGACCAAATTTGACAAAAAGGGTTTAATTAGGACTCAATGATCGCGAGACTTTACAGTTTCAATCATTTGTTATGAAAAATAGCCGCGATACAATTTTTTTTGCTCGTGACGTCATCAGCCCCTCTTCGGCAGCAAGTTAACCCGCCCTCCAGGTGTACATTGTCACGTATGGTATCACTCGAAAGATTTTTTCAAGCCCTATGAAGTGAAGGGTAACACGCTATTATTGTGATCAAGTGGACCTACAACTCCCGTTTTTCAAAAATTTTGTAAAATTTGAAAGAAAAATGAATTTGGTATGACCAAGTCGAGATGAGCCACACTCCAATTAACATGTATTCAAAATTGCTCCATATTAGAAAGTTTTCACATGAAGAGTTTCCAATTATAGTTTAGCACTGAACAGAGATAATTGTTCTAAGGAAATTCAAAAAACAACGAAATTCATTTACTTTAATCACACTTTGACCTGAATAACCTGTATGTTCAGGATGTCCTGCTGAAATCGGAGCATTACGATAGATGTAAACAACTGGAACACTTATATCTCCGCACCCAATAGATGGATATATAAACAATTTATATTTGTTTTATCGAAAATCCAGTACCATTTATGAATATGCAAAACAAATACAATAATTTAATATTTTAAACTTGAAAAAAAAATATTTCACTTTTTAAAAAAATATTTTCTACAAGAGTGAAATTTCTTCACTTTACTTATCTTTACTCGGAATATTTTCTAAATTATAAAAGATTGATATAAATATTACGAAACAAATATGATCTGTAGGAATTTCAGTTTTTTGATAAAAAATTTATTCTTGCAAAACCTTTATACTTTTCTAAGAATTGTCAAGTTCATAAGATTATTACAGACATTCCATTTTCAAAATATGCAATGTTTTTATCAAGAAAAATACAAGTGCTATCGAAATTGCAATTTATTATCAACAGTAATTTGTAGCCTTTTAAAAACTCTATATGGAATTATAAGTGGATTTCAGATAGGGTTCTCAGTTTAAGAAATATACTTTTTACAATAGAGAAGAGCTTCATTTATCCGTATAGGTCCTTTCCATTTTGTTATTTGAACTCATATATTTTGCTCAAATTTTCCTCATCCATTGCACAAAGTGTGTTTTACTTATTGAAGCCCATTTTATTTCTTAGATATTTTAATGTAGATATAAAGAAAACAAAACGTTAATAAATTGAATTGACTTTATGCAGACGATGTTTGACTTAACATTTGTATCGGATCGTGTAAAATATGCTTCGCGTTGTAAAACTTGTAAAGACTAGTATATACGATATATAATTGATTCAATGATGCATATTACATCAATTACCACACACCCATGTTATCTGCTGTAATGAGACTAAAAACAACAAAGGAGACTAGAAACAACTAATGAAACGAATAGCAACAAATGAAACTAAAAACAACAAATAAAACTAAAATTAATGAATTTTATTAAAGTTTCACTTCAACCGTTTCACCTCCTTCAAACTACAGTCATCGGCGACTTTTTAAAAATTAAAACTCACAAAATTTGAATTATGTCCATAACAAATAAACAACATTTTCTTTATTAATAAATAATGAAGAAAATATGAATTATTTCGTCGCACTAGGATACAAAACTTATCTCAAACGCTACATTACATCACGAAAAAATAAATATTTTTTTCTTATAGTTATATTTTTGTTGTCAAAGTACTGTTTTTTCAAGGTTATTTTATTGAGTGAGGAAACATCGAACCCCCATAGTTCAATTTATTCAAATGGATAATTACGCTCTAACTAATTGGTATTCGCAATTAATTTCTGTCATCTATCCATACCAACTTCAATAAGGGAAAAATGCAGTCCACAAAGGCGTTACATAGAGGAATATGCCGTTGCAACAATCTTTTTAATTTCTAAAATATCAAGCGTTTATTTGAAAATATGAAAACAAATATTTCTGCATGATTCATCTTTTTTAACATAAAAATTATAGAGTTCTAAACCATTAAATTTACAGAGTTCTAAATATGTATGTGCCTTTTTCGTAAACCATATCAACTAAAGTAAAAAAATCATATTCCAATTCCCGATATTAACATTAAATACTAAATTTGGGACAATTTAATAAAGGAGTCTTTTCTTTTTAAATGCGCATGAGCATATTCTAATCGAAACAGTCACATTTCCCAGATAATTGTGAATAAAAGATTCTATATATGTAAGACTCTATTTTAAAATCAATTTAGTTATTAAATTCGATTAAATCTTATCACAGATATGTAAATTCGAGTACAGGCAGTAACATATGAATAAAGAAAATATTGTAGAATTAATCTCTATTTGAGTATTTCTTTTAAATCACATCTTTCACGATTTTTCTACAATTTTCTCTCTTTAGTATTAGCTGTTAATTCCGAATAAAAAAGATGGATTCATAACCATTCGGAACATAATGTGATGTAAAAGATGGATTCATAAATGATGGTTCCGAATAAAAATGATAGATTTATGTAAAACATTTGCACGTAGCTAAATATTTTAGACATGAAGCTGGAATTTTCATGAACGCCTGTAATTGCTGGTTTTCTGAGACTTTGCTGAAATTATCAACGAAATAACTGAAAAAAAGACAAGCAAATGTTGCATAATATTTTACAGTGTAAAGGGTATGACAGTCGTAAATAAGACATAAATACGTCTTCAACAGATATTGATGGTGCTCTGCATTTTATAACATAAAATAAGATAATTTTCTGATTTTGGAATTAGTTAAGAAAAATAAGACATAGGAAGCGTTTGAAAAGCCTCCGTGGTTATGATCGGTGGTCACTGGTCATGACAAAAGCGTTTGAAAACTAGATAATCGCTCGGTTATAATTGCTCGGTTATAACTGCTGCCGTGTCGATCACGGTCCGGTTACAATTCAAATGACCGAGATTTTCTGCCCGGTCATCACAATTTTCTTGTCACTTGATACGCAGAAGTCTTGTTTTGCTGGAACGCGTCTGAAACGCGTGGAATAGCCATTAATAACCAAGCTGAGTTTTTTTTCTTCTGCTGAGTAACCAGATAACCGACAAACAACGATGACGTATCTAATCATAACCAAGATGTCCAGTTGGTTGAGTTTTCAAGCGGGTCCATATTATGCGATTCGCTAATTAATTACT
The DNA here is from genome assembly GCA_951213105.1 of Amaurobius ferox. Taxonomy (NCBI): domain Eukaryota; kingdom Metazoa; phylum Arthropoda; class Arachnida; order Araneae; family Amaurobiidae; genus Amaurobius; species Amaurobius ferox. The sequence goes on along the minus strand of OX578155.1, from coordinate 55,937,443 downwards.
CTTTTCAGACTCTGCCCGGCGAATCCCTTAAAATATACTCACCCTCCAAAAAAAAAAAAACCCTGAAGTTGAAGTTGCTACTGAGGCAAAAAATTATATACATTCCACCGAAAATTTAACTGAAACCGAAACTCATAACAAATTTGAATCCACATTTGCTAACATTACCAGCCGAAAAAGACATAGACCTCCCACCGACTGGAAATTACAGAGCCTAAAATGATTTCATACAATTATTCAATGGGATTAAAAATGTCTTCGCAGGCATCCAAATAGACAAAATCATTGAATTCACCAAATATCTGAAAATTAACTTGAGCAAAGGGCCCCATGTATTGCCTATCTATGATATTCATTGACATAGTTTTTCTACTAAGAAAAGCCCCTACATTGATCTTAACCCTTCCTAGTATATTGAAATTATTTTTCCAACTACCACTTTCACCTTTAATAACTTGATCGTCGACCCCCCCCCCCTTTATAGGGTTCTCAAAATACCGCACTATCTTAATGCACTCAACCTGTTTAAACATCATATAATGCTAGCGCATGCTCTATCCATGGCTTAAAAAACGATTATAAGCCCAACAACTCGGAGATGAAGTACATTGTTTACTAGGTGCTCCAATAACCGTGGACATATACAAATGGTCACGCTTCTTTAATCAAAGTTTTGCTGGAAGTCACCGGTCTGATTTTTGTTCTGTCTCCATTACTTAGATGTGCTCTTCAAAGCTTTGTATATCGATAAAAATTCTGGTCATCTGGTGATTGTTTTCTGAATGACATCCTATTTCTCAGATGTCGGTGTTGTTGTTGAAACCCAGACCGTCCGACCTACCAGAAAGGTGTAAGGTAACTGTTTGGACGGTCGGGAAGTGCCACCCAATTTAGACCGGAACCAAGTGGGGGAGGCATCCACAGGGACCGTACCCTCCTTCCCCTACCACCAACCTCTCAGAAGGACTTTCGGACCCACATGTTTAACGTGATCGTACTCCGCATGAACACGGCTCAGATGTTGGTGTGAATAACCGCGTTTAATTATTTGTTATTCCGCCTCGCCGCCCTACTTCACTCACTTACTGCATTTATTCACTGACTCACTGCATTTATTTTTGCTTGCTTACTTCTCAAATTCATACTCTCTGCATTTTCTTATTTTTAATCCTTTTACTTTTTTCTCGTCCTGCCTCTTATTTTACTATAAAGTTCTAAATACTGCTCTTGATTGTCCCATTTTACTTTCTTACCTGGAATTCCACTAACCGGTTGATAATACTAGAAAAAAACATTATTACACAATACGACTTTTAAATAAAATTACATTAAAAGTTTATCGATCCGGTGGTCCTGCGGTCAGGGGCATGCGTTTCCGTCTGATCGTCGGGTTGCCGGGGGTTAGAATTCCGCCATCGGGCTATCCTGGGGGGTCTTGTGCACGTGGTGTGTATGCACTCCTTCACCACGGGGGAAATAGTAACGAACGAACATTAAAAGTTTTTCTATCTATGAATTTGTTGATCTCTATAATACCTAATATACCGATATTGGTATTTTTAATTTGACTCCTCCCCATTTTAAAAAAGCCTATTTTAATGCACTTGACATGTATACACCACGTAGTTTTTGTATTTTATGCTGTGTCCTTTTTGTGTTTGTGTAGTTACTGTAGCAGAATATCATCTGGAGCTCTCATAAATTGAATAAATAAATAAATAAATAACAAATTTGGTTCTATCGTCTAGACATTTATCGGTTTGCCTGGCAAAAACCAGCTCCCCTTTGAGTGCCCTGATCCAAGCTCGTTCGCACTGATCATTATTTAAATCCAAAGATTTCGAAATATAAGTATTTAATTAAAATTTTTGCTCAGCATCCTGTCTTATAATCTAGTTTATTGCATTATTTAAACACCCCATTTCGCAAAATATTACAAGAAATTTGTGAAAGAGCCATCATATAGTGGCAAGTGATGTGTGCACTTCATTTTCGCCGGAACGACCACGAATTTCATTCTCTTTTGCTCATCATCTTGCTATTTTGCACCATCACATTTACAGAACCGGGAGTGGAAATCCTTAGTCCCCCTTCGAAATTCAATGGTGAATCCATACCACTCATCGTCTAAGCTCTAACTATATCCAAATCTGAGAAATAGATGTTGTAATGAAGATGTAATTTTTTTAATCTGAACTGGTACCTCCAGAACCGAATGCTGAAATCCTTTGTAACATCCTTACTCCAACAAGAATTCAATATTTAATCCATATCAATCTTAATCTGAGCTCTATTAACAGTCGATTATGAAGGAAAACATGTCGATTATCGAGGAAATAAGTTAACCGGGAATAGTAAATAAACGGAAATTGAAATCCTTAGTGAATCCCCAACCCTCTCAAAAACTTGATGCTAAATTAATATCAATTATCACCTAAGTTATCTCTACAACCAATTCTGAGAAATTGATTTCGAGGAAAATGACAATTTTTGAACGGGAATTTATACAATGCAGGATATTGAAATCCTTAGTAAACCCCTTGACCCATTCCGAAATTTGATGTTTATTAAGTATTAATCATAATCTGAACTCTAACAATAGCCAATTCTAAGAAATACATGTTTCAATATAAATTTTTAGACAAAAACTGTGATAAAACTAGAATTAGAAATCCTTGGTGTCCTTTAAAATATACCGCTGCATCCATATCACTCATTATAAAAGATCTATTTATAGCAAATCCTAAAGAATGGATGCTTAAAAAAATTCAAGCAAATTATTGATTATAAATTTGTTTGCCAACAATAAGAGAAATTTTTTTTGTGTATTATTAACTGTCACCAGTAATATTTTATAATCATATTATACATAAAAAATATTTAAAAGTTACTTAAGGGGTCTGCAATGTGATTTGTAGTAAATCCAGAAAGCTGCATAAAATGCTGTAGCACCCGATAAAGAAATAAGTAAAACATGCATACTTTGTCAATCACCAACTCCTTCAGACAAGCGTGGATGACTATGGAGTAACGGGTTGTATTGACTGTTATAAATTTTTGTATACTTTATATATAACTGCATGTAATGGCTGTTCAATTCTTGAAAGCGAGCCTAATATACAACCTATCGCGATATTTAATTGTGAAATGTCAGGCCAATATGTATGATGCATTTGGCCGCATGCATTTTTGTTTGACTGCACCCATTTTCCCCTTTCGCAGGCATTGAAAGCATTAATTTCTTCCAACTTCGGATCTTGCTTTGCGAGCTATACGTTTTCCGCTAAGTCTCGACAATCCTGTAACTTGATTCGCGAGTTGGAAGGCTTCACCTCCTACACGCTGGTGCTCATTTCTGGAAGTCTTGCGTTCTGCCTGAAACGCAGGCGTAATACGACCTTTAAAGCATTCGCTAACACTCGCCAATCCTATTAACCCTAGAGCTATTTCATTTCAGTCGGTGCAAAGGATTTCCATTGTCCATTGCTTGCTAACTCGCAGGATTTGGTGGATCGGCCTTGTATTGTATGCTTCCCAATAATCGCATGCTTTCGCTTCGCCAGCTCTTTTGTTACACCATCTACGCAGATATTGGAGATTCGCCACTAGTTCGTTGACACTCACCAATCTCCGGAGCTCACTTCGTGGGCTCTTCTTCACCTCTAGGCCTACATGACAACAATTCGCTAACTCTTACAGTTTGGGGGTTTCGTTCCACGTTCGCTACCACTCACTAACAGCTATTTTTTTACACGCCTGCTATGCAGGTATATTAAATTGTTTTTGGACACCGCCTGCTGTTCTCTGAAGATCTGTAACTTCTGATCTCGCTTCGCGAACTCTTTAAACTCGCTCACGCTCTCCACCAACCGGTGTTCGAGGGATTCGCTTCCTTATTTGCTGCATCTCAATAAACGCCGGAACTCCCATAGAGAGTTATTTTTTTCCCGCTTGCTACGCAGGTGTAATACGCCCGTTGGACTCAATTTCTTATTCACTGAAGCTCTGCAATCCCCGGATCTTGCTTAACGAACTCTTTTAACCCACGTGGAAAGTATGAGTATTTGTAAAGTCAATAAGGCATATCATTAAAAATAAACTTGTTCCAAGTGTACTAACTAACTTTGTAGTCTACCGTATTCTAATGTAGACTTGAAGATTTTGTGATAAACCATTCACAAAGAAATTGAGATTTAGATCGACCAATGAAATCTTAGCTAATGATGGGAATAAAAAATTTTATTAATTAGCATTCAATTGGCCCAAAACAAAATTTTAAGCCCAACATGCACAAGTGCGGGCTCATATGAAATATATCAGAACTATACCTTTTACTACTTGTTCATAATTTTGTCCTGGATCCCTTGTTTGTATTATTTTTATTAATGACTAGAAGCATACCCGTTCTTCGTACGGAGTATATAATATAAAGCAACTTATAATTCACAATCTAGTGCAATCTATGTTAAAATATTAAATTTATTGCTCCTAAAGAGAAGTTCAAGAATATCTGTTCTCATTATGTAAAATTATCTTCACGGGCAGATCTGAGGAATAAAACATCCCGGCCCCTTTTGAAAGCAAATATACAAAAAATGTGAAATTGCATCAATATATACAAAATAAAAGCTCTAAATTTGTATGGTCCCGTGCAACTTATATACTCAAATATTAGAATAAATAATCTATATTAGTAGATGACATGTATAAATTGAAAATATCAATAAACCCTTAATTGATTCCAATATATGCCAAAATGAAAGCACTAAAATTATATGCGAATAGATATGTATATATATATATTTATATATAATATATGCCTGTGTGTTAGTAGAAGATTACCCGTATTACAATATGAGTCTGAAAAATATTTGCCAAAATAAAACAGATGACATAATAAATTGAAAATATCAATAATCCCCATAAACTTAATACCAGAAGGTCGTAATTGATTCCAATATATGCCTGTATATATCAAAATATATGTCAATATACCTGAACTACTTATATTCTCGTAGCTTAGAAGATATACCCATGCATTTGTAGAAGATTTGTCATACAACGTACAATATATAAGTTTAAACAATTTTTGTCGTAATAAAACAATGGCATAATAATTTTAAAATATCAATAATCCCTGAATCAATAATCCCCGAAAATATCAATAATAATAATATGCAACCTGAAGACCGTAATTGATATTATCCAGTCAAAAATGCAATGTCGATGAAATTTGTTTTATATACATATCTTTATTATTCAAATCGGAAAAGATTTAAGGAAAATCGTATGCCGCATAACACATTGGATTTACATCCATTGCTAAACGACATGATATCATTTGCTTCAAATAAATTGATGGAAATCATATTGTCTAAATAATGCTATCTTCATGGAAGGTTTGGCGACATTTTCTTCAATTTAGCGATAATTTAAAAAATCACCAAATGTATCGCCAAGTGGGACTATAAAACTGATAGTCCCATTTTGTGACAAATTGACGAAACATCATCACAATACTATCCCCTAACAAAATACAATTAATTTCATTTATTAAGGGCAATTTTATCAATTGTGTGATATTTTTATGGATTTACAAACATTTTCATCAATTTTGGTGCATTTTAAAAATTCACTGATTGCGTTGTTTAAGTAGGATGGATGGACTGGCCAGTAAATGCTACCGAAACATCATTTCAGCACTCTCTTCTAAAAAAACGAATTTAATTTCATTGATTTGCGTCGTTTTTTTTTCAATTTGGTGACATATCAGTCAATTTGGCAAAGTTTAAGAAAAGTTGCCAAGTTAGCGATATTCCGCCAAATTCGTAGCTTTGAATTTGCAGATCTGAAGAATAAAACATTCTAATCCCGTTTGTATATACTAAATGCAAGCACTAAAATTGTATAAGAAGATACACCCGTTCTACTCTTTTTCTGATTCAACAATCGGATAAACGAATTTATTGGTAAACACAATATATGAGTTTATTAGCTAAACACAATATTAAAGCTTGATAACTGTTTGTCAAAATAAAGGAAAGTGATGCACGCAGTCTGCAATTAATATGACAAAAAGGAAAACCAAACCGTTCTTTTCTAAAAAATATATTTATATCCATTTATTTATTATTCAAATCAAAAAAATAATAATTAAAATTAACATACAGATTTAATTGTTTGCGTTTCTGAGGAACGTGGTATAAGATGGAATCTTCCTCATAAGCTCCGAAATTAAATAACCATTTTGATTTCTTTAGACTTTTCATTGTGGATTAAAAGCGTGTAAAAAATAAATCATGGAGGTAGATTTTCCATTTAAATTCATGTTTCAAACAATTCATGTTTTCAGAAAGTGACTAATTAGCGCAAAAAATCGCCCACCAAGCTCAGAGATAAGGTTTTAATTCATTTTCAAACGATGTTCAATCTTTCGTTTGGATAAACCACGGAGTTAGAAGGTAGATCTCCTAGGAAAAAGTTTCGTTTTTCATTAATATCTCGACAGCCCCTGTTCTTAGATACTCAAAACTTGGACTAAATTTATGGAGGGCTATTTCAAGGCTATTCACAAAATTTTTTCGAATTCGGCCTGCCGTTCTCTCGTGATGTTGAGACTAACGAAAATTTCGTTTTTTACTAATATCTCGAGAACTACTGATCGTAGAAACTCCAAACATGAACTAAATTTTAAGTTGGGCTATTTCCAGTCTACCCACAAAATTGCATCAAATTCGGTTCTGCCGTTCTCCCGTGATGGTGGGACAAACAGACAGACATACAGACAGACATATTTTCAATTTTATTTATATAGATTTGCCAAATTGTTTTAAAAATTATTTGTTGTATGTGGATGATTTGAAAATTGTCTGTCCAATATTTGATGCTGATTCCTGCGTAAATGTTCAGACTGAGTCGAACGTTCTTTCTAATTGGTGTGTCAGAAATCGTCTGTGTCGCAATGTTGATAAATGTAGTGTTATATCCTTTTACTCGTCGGTAAGTTCCTATTTTTTTCTGTTATTATATTGGCTATTCTGTTTTATCCAGAATGTTTTCTGTTGCTAATTTAGAAGTAATTTATACCTACGATTTTTTTTTTCTACTCACATCTCGGGCGTTTGTACCAGAGCTTAAAGAAAACTGGGTTATATCAAGAGAATTACGTGGTATATTACTAATATGGATACCATCATCATTCTTTTTCATGCCGCGGTCAGATCTGGGCTTGAGTATGCATGGGTGGTTTGGATGCCTTTTCAAACTGTGCATGCTAATAAGATTGAAATTGTACAAAATAAATTTTTAGGATATCTCTATATGAAGGGCCCGGTCATCGCCCCCTCACCCCAAAACACCATTTAGTTGTAAACTCCATCCTTCAAGTAACTCCTTATCTGAGTCTTTTCCTTTTCGCTAGAAGTTTAAAGACAGGATCCTCGTCCTTGAGATCTTGAGAAGATATCTCTACTACAAGAAATCTGGTGTGTTCTGTAACTCCCTGTCTGCTAGTTTGCTTCGTGAGATGTTTGCTGTGAATAGCTTATGTGATAGAAGGGATTTTATTTTATTTTATTTTTTTAGGGACCTCCCCAGTGGTAGAGTTGACTGCTCATCTCTTCTGGGTGGAATTGATATTCGTGTTCCTAATTTTAATTCTAGGGATATAATTTTGTTTGCTGAGAGGATTTTTAGAACTAGTGTTGTTAAATCAATGTGCAGTTAAAAATTTCTATAGGCTCTACAATAGCATGCCTGATGACTTAGATACATTTTTTTCTTCTCTAACAATTTTTAAAAATTACCTAGTGTACTTTTTTTGTTTCAGGGTTTTACTCTGTGTATTATTTTGTCTGCTGTCAACCTGTAGCATGCTTCCAGTAGCATACTTTTTATAACTAAATAAATAATATAGCACAAAGTCGTATTACACACATTCGCCCAGTGTTCTCTAATGCTTTCCAACCACCGGAATCGTAAGACGTATGAGAGTCATTAGCCCTGAATAGATATTGATGGTGCTCTGCATTCTATTACAGAAAATAATGCAATATTCTGTTGGTGGAGTTAAGAATACTACGACATAGAGCACGTTTAAAAAGTCTTCGCGGTTATGACCGGCTATCACCGGTTACGAGCAGAGCGTTTGAAAACTAGATACTAGTAGATCATCGCGGGTTTGTTGTCAGTTCATACGCAGAAGACTTGTTTTACTGAAAATGATGTCTGGAATGCGAAAATAACCGTTGATAACCACGCCGTATTTTTTTTTTCCCTACAGAATAAACAGACAACAGAGTGAATTTTCAGTGCGTGATTATAGTGATTTATGTTAGTTAATTTAACGTTAGCTAAGTAGTGATGTTAGCATATTTACTCTAACTTTTCCTCTATAAAATCACTTCAGAAAGTAATTTCCTGTAGCTTTTATTGCAGTTGCCTTGACCAACCACGTTTAATTATTTGTTTTTCCGTTGCGTCCCTTAACTGCACTTTAAATTCATTTAAGGCATATATTGGGTTGGAGGGAAAGTTCTGTCGCATTTTAAAGAAAATATTTGAATTCATTTATAAAAATATGTGTTTAATATTAATCAATTATATATGCTCCGTTATTTGTTACAACCTGTTGCCATCTTTCAGGTAACCTGTGAATTCCTGTTTTGTAGAAGTTTTCATCCTTGGAGTTAAAATAGTCAGCAACTGCCTTAGAAACACTTTCAAAAGACGTGAATTTTTTCCCTGTTAGATAATTTTGCAGAGATCTGAACAGGTAATAATCAAATGGTGCAATGTCAGGTGAATACGGTGGGTGACTAAGGACTTCTCATCCTAACGCATTCAGTTTTTGTTGTGTCACCATTGCAGTATGCGGGCGAGCATTATCTGGACGCTTTTCTGGACGCTAATGCTGGCCTTTTTTCTTTGATAGCTGCATTCAATTTATCCAGCTGATTGCAGTACAGATCCGCGTTGATGGTTTTCCCCTGTTTCAGCAACTCGTAGTACACTGGATCTTTCTTGTCCCACCACAAACAAAGCAGTACTTTTCGTTGATGGATACTTGGTTTTGGAACTGTTGCTGATGATGTTCCTGGTTTGCAATAAGATTTTTTTCTCTTAATATTCTCGTAAAGAATCCACTTTTCATCTCCAGTAACCAGCCTGTCCAAAAACGGCTCCACATTGTGTCTAATCAATTGTGATGAACACATTCTTACACGATCAGACAAATTCTTTTCCGTTAATTCATGTGGAACCCAAAAACTTTGCTTTAACACAAACCCAAGAGATTTAATGTGATCTCCAACAGTTGTATGATGAATGCCAAACTCTTCTGCAATTTCTCGACTTGTTACAGATGTTCTTTTTATTTACAAGAAAAATCACCTGCCTATTTAAAATACGACATAACTTTCCCTCCAACCCAATATTTATTTTTCCCCATTTGCTTCTCAAGTTCATACTCTCTGCAGTTTCATATGTTTTCGCGTTTAGCTTTTCTTTGGTCGCATTAGTTCGCAATACCAAATTCGATTTTATAGACTAATCATTTTTCGGTTTGCCTTGCACAGTCCAGCTCTCCTTTCAGTTTTCTGGTTCAACCTTGTTCTTACTGATCATTATTTAAATACGAGGATTTCGAAATTTACGTCTATACATTAAACCTTTTGGCTCAGTATTTTACGTTATAATTCTGTTTATTGCATTATTTTGACAGCCCACTTCGCAAAAAATTATAAAGAATCAGTGACAAAGCTATCATATAATGGAAAGTGATGTGTACACTTCATTTTCCACGGAACTATTACGAATTGTCATTCTCTTTTCCTCGCGCAATTCGTACACTCACATTTGCAGAACCGGTAGTGAAAAACCTTTGAGATCACCTCCGAAATTTACAGCGATTTTAAAACAGAATTACAGCGATTTTAAAACGCTGTAAAGTAAGAACTGCTGACCAGAATGACCTGAAATTTTACCTGAGTATACGTAAAGCAATGGAATTTCGTTTGGCGAAAAAAAAATTACTTCAAAAATGTACCAAAAAAGGGGCAATGTATGAATCTAACATTGAATTTGCCTGACGAAGAACGAAAAAATTAGCCGCTAGGTGCGTGTGGAAGCACACCTTTAATTTGCGAGTATGCTAATTAGACCGAACATTACAGTTGTGATAAAAACGAGGAGCACATGCAATTCTCATTGAGTGCCTTGTCATGACTCTGTCACTGAAGGATCGTGCTTTGTTCGTAAAACTTTTCTACCAGAACAGTGACTGTGCGTTAACTGCTCTCAGGAGGTTCGATGAACTTAGCTGACGTGAAAGCACGCATTACGCATCACATCTACAGCATCACCTCTGATACACTCCGATCTGTTGTGGAACATGCTGTTTTGCGCTTCCAACTCGCAGTCGAGTACGGTGGACATTTCATCGAGTATTGAACATTTCTTGCGTATTATGTGATTGTTTCTTGTTTTCATGATGTTTCAATCAATTATTAAATTAAGTGATGTTGATTAAACTGTCGTTTCCTTTAGCTGACTATTGGCTTCTTTCGTCTAACAACATCCCGTGTTTGGAAAAATGCAGCGCCGTCTATCGGTACATTTTTGTAGTACTTTTTTCCTTCGCCAAACAAAATTCCATTGCTTCATGTATACTCATGTCAAATTTTAGGTCATTCTGACCAGTGGTTCTTACTTTACAGCGTTTTAAAATCGCAACTTTAATTATAATCACCCTGTATATATATCAGACATATAAGAGCAAGATGCAGATAATACAGCAGAGGTTTATTAGACATAATGATTACAAGTATCAATGGCCATTGTTTATAGTATTAAAGTAGGTGATAAAATTTCTTGCCATCCCCAGCTGTGCATGTTTCAGCCAGGAAGTGCAGGACCACGGAGGTAGAAATCTCTCAATTTTCATGGGAGGGCTATCTCAATAAGATCATTCCTGTATGATGGGTCGGCCGGGAAGAACCTGACAGTGAGCCGCTACAGTCCCCTGATTTGTCCCAATTGATTTCTTCCTGTTTAGTGACCTCAAAATTTTGTTTACGAGATCCCTGTAACATCTGATGCTTATTTTGTTGCTCGAGTCCTTGAGTCAGTTGCAGGTGTCCGCAAACATTCTGTCATTTTTGAAAGCTATCTGCAATCCATGAGTGCACGTTGCCAGACATGCACTTCTGCGGATGGCAAGAAATTTGAACAAATACTTTAATACTATGATAAACAATTGTAATTGATACTTGTAATTGTTATGTTTAATAAACGTGTGCTGTATTAACTGCATTCCGTGCTATTCGTTTCTTCCTGCATCTGCAACTCCCCACGGATGCGTTTGCATCAACACATATTCCTATGTAAAACGGGTTTGTTTTTGTGTGCTTCACCTACCCTTAAATTTTTCTGAGACCGTTAGGGCCACACTGTATATATATATATATATATATATATATATATATATATATATATATATATATATATATGTGTGTGTGTGTGTGTGTGTGTGTGTGTGTGTGCTTTATATATGTTTTAAAACTGAACTGCAACTTAAATATATGATTTCTAATAAATATTCCTATCATTTAGTGTAAGCAAACTGAATTTAATGGATTATAAAAGAAGTGAATTAAAAGTGAATTTTAACCCGTAGGGAAAGTCATAGTCTTCCCACTTCAGATATTTTTAGCTAGATCTAGCTATTGTTGGAAATTTATAGTAATAGAAATTATCTAGCCACAGAACTTGCAATTAGTAGTGAAATAGCTATATTCTAGCCGTTAATTAGAGAAAAGGCAGATAGCTTTAATTGTTTAACTTCAAACTGCAAGACTGATTCATCGATTTGCCGGTCGGGTTTTGCATTATATATTTCAAGTTGTGGGTTGAATTTTATTTCCGTGTGAAGCTGTGGGTCTGTCCACAAAAATTACATTTAAGGGATACCTTATCACATGCTTTTGAGAGTAATTGGATAAATGCAAGAACGGAGGTCATACAACAGTTAATGACCGAAAATTGTGCATATCGGTTGAAGATTTAGCAACTAGTGAATATTATTTTGAAGTGGTTCCATTGCGTGTCGATTATTCTAGTTACGCGCAACAGGTAAATTTCTATAATTTTTTTTTGTTGGGAATCGGGTCATGCGTGACTGCACTTTTGACCAACACTCCTGCTCAGACCAACAAAATACAATTGCTCAATTATATTTTTCATTTAGATAAACCTCTTCTAAAATTTCTGGAATATAAGGAATATAAGCCATACAATAAATATTTCGAATTTTTATTGAGGTAACGAGATTAAAATCATCCAAGGTCTATTACATGGACTACGCTTTTTAATAGAATCCCATGTCAATATGAATTTCCATTGAGAATAGAGTTCTACTAGCATTCATTTTTATACTCGACATGTTGCTCATATCTATTTCAAGTGGCGCGCATGAAGTAGACATAAGCCTTCTTCGGCCATTGAACTTCTCATAGCATATGATATCATTTCTATAAGTGTCCCATACATCATAATTGGCAGATCGTCTCTTCATTTGGGACACTTGCGGGTTGGAAAAATACGCAAATACGTAAGTGATTAATTTATTCACAAATATGAGATCATATTCAGAAACAGCAATATCGTAAAATAGTCATTGTTGAGATTTGAGTTTAGACAGCCCATTTATGAAATTTGTGTAGGACAAAGTGGTATTTTATTTATGTTTCGGATTTTGTTTCTGTCTTCCGACCCACACAACCCCACCTATACGATAGTGTGATTCATATGTTTGAACGACCCAAACAGTGCCACCCAATTTATACTAGAATCGAGTAAGTACGGCATCTACAGGACACTACCTTCCTTTTCCTACCACCAACTTCACGAAAGGATTTTCGGACCCGCAGATTAATTTCCACTGGCAGTGGCGACCTTTGGGTTGACGCCCATGTTCTGCCAGGGTTTGAACCCGCAGATTTAACTTGTCGATGCTTAAAGTTAACACGGAGATAGTTTGGGCACAGTTATACATTGAGCACGAAAGATGGGACTCCAGGCTTTTGAGGGACAATCAACAATTGCCTACATTGTCTATGCTAAAGAACATCCCTCGTCCTAGCACTTGTATCCATGTTGTGATTGAATCCTATGAATCTAGAGAATACTTTTCAGCTGTACCTTCGTCCGGGAATTACCTTAGTTTCTGCATAAAAAAATCTTATAAAAGTCTGAAATCTGCAATAACTCATATTCTAATCGCCTGAATACATATCTTATTGAATTCCGCAAATCTTAACAACCCCATTCGTCTTCAACTGAAGCATATTAAAATCAACTTTTACTTAAATTTTATTAAGCACATTAATTAATAAAGAAAATCTCATTAAATTAAGCAATTTAACAGCCTTTAGATTTTCGAATCAGACTATTTCTCTTGCTTTTTATATATGTTTCTTTCTCTCTTCTAATGTTAGAAGTTAATCCTAAAGAAAAAGAACAAAATCATGACATGAGTAATTACGGTCGATCATTAAGCAATCTGGACCATTGTTCAATGGTGTTCTATTCGTTTACAGTAGCACTGTATATTTTTCTAGTGAAATTAGAAATTATATAACAGAATGCGTAAGAAATGGCTTTTGTGAGTATGCACAGGGGAAGGGACAGAACTTTTCACTTTCCATTTCAGACTCCATTTTAAAATCTATTTAGTTATTAATTCCGATTAAATCTAATCACAGATATTTAAATTCTATTACAGTCAGTAACATATAAATATAAAGAAAATATTGTAGAATTAATCATTATTTGAGTATTTCTTTTAAATCACATCTCTCGCGATTTTCCCACAATTTTCTCTCTCTAGTATTATTAGCTGTTAATTCCGAATAAAAATGACGGAATCGAACACTGTAAAACATTTGCACTTTTGTTGCTGAAAGTATAATGGAAATCCATCTGCCCGTAATGGGGAGTAAGGTTCCTGATAGTTATGATAATATAAATAAAAAATAACGCTTCTGAAGACAATAATCAGCTAAAAGTTTTAGATATCAAGCTGGAATTTTCATGAACGCCTGTAATTGCTGGTTGTCTGATAGTTTGCCGAAATTATCAATGATATTTAATCTATGATATTTAATGCAATACAGAAGTTTTTTTACTAAGAATAGCCCCTGTATTGCTCTTAACCCTCCCAGTATATTGAGATCCCTTTTCCAACTACCACCTTTACCCATTTGATCATTGATCCCCCCCTTTTATAGGGTTCTCAAAATGTCGCACTCTCTTAATGCACACAACCTGTTTACACATCATATAATGCTAGCGCATGTTCTATCCATGGCTTAAAAAATGATTAAAGGCATAACAACTCGGAGATGAAGCACATTGTTTTCTAGGTGCTTCAATAACTGTGTACATACACAAATGGTCACACTTCTTTAAGCTAATTACTGATGGAAGTCACCGGTTTGACTTTTCTTCTGTCTCCATTAATTAAACGTGCTCTTCAAAGCTCTTTATATCGATAAAAATTTCAGTTATCTGGTAATTGATTTGTAAATGACATCCTACTGCTCCGAGGTTCGTGTGAATAACCGCGTCTAATTATTTGTTATTCCGCCTCGCCGCTCTACTTCACTATCATTCCCCTCACTGCATTTATTTATTTTTGCTTGTTTGCTCCTCAAATTCATATTTTCTGCATTTTCTTATTGTTAATCGTTTTACTTTTTTTTAGTCCTGCCTCTTATTTTACTATAAAGTTCTATATACTACTATTGATTGTCCCATTTCACTTTCTTACCTGGATGTCCACATACCTGCTGATAATACAAGAAAAATAAAAAAATAATATTTTACGATATGACTGTTAAATACAATTACATTAAGAGTTTTTCTGTCTATAAATTTGTTGATCTCCATAATACCTATTATACCGATATTGATATTTAAAGCCTATTTTAATGCACTTGACATGTATACGTTATGGCTAAAGTTAAAAATCCGGTTAGTATTAATAATAAACGGCTATTATCAATAATGATCACGTGTTTTGGTAAATGTGATAAATATTGCATATTAAACATATTTACCGGTTAATGTTAATAATTACCAATGAAGTTGGTCATTGAGATTAATTAAGCATAATTTATTGAAATCCCATCTCAACCGTAATTTTTATGTCATGCGATAGGAAGTGTATGATGTTACATACAATAACAATTTAGTTAGCAATGAAATTTTGTCAATGTAAAAAATGTTTTATAATGATCACTGTTATTTATAAGATACATTCAATATTTATTACAACAAACCTATTACATTACACACAAACACATTAAGGCGACAAAAAATTGCATACAAATTTCATTACGAATACAATAAATGGAAATCTCAAGCTAAGCGCCTTGAAAATTATTTGGTCAAACGAAATTTCAATTGACCAAACTCCATTAGTAATTATGATTAACAACCGGTTCATGGGATAAATTATCATATATTATTCACTTTAACTGGTTTATTTGGTTAGTATTACTAATAGACGGTTATTACTAATAACAACCGATTAATCGCATTGACCGTAACATATACACCACTTAGTATTGTATTATATGCTGTGTTCTTTTTGAGTTTGTGTGGTTACTCTAGCAGAATTTCATGTGTAGCTGTCACGTAAATAAAATAAATAAATAAATAGATAACAAATTCGATTCAATCGGCTAAACTGTTTCGGTTTGCCTGGCATAAACTAGCTCCCCTTTGAGTGTCCGGGTCCAAACTTGTTCGCACCGATCATTATTTAAATCCAAAGATTTCGAAATATACGTATTTTATTAAAACAGTTTGCTCAACATCCCATGATATTATCTAGTTTGTTGCATTATTTAACCGTCCCATATCGCAAAACATTATGAGAAATTTGTGAAAGTGCCATCATATAGTGGCAAGTGATACACTTCACTTTCGACGGATCAACTACGAATTTTCATTCTCTTTAGCTCACGTATTTTGCACCGTCACATTTACAGAACCGGTAGTGGAAATCCTTAGGGAACCCCTTCGAAATTCAATGCTGAATCCATACCACTCATCGTCTAAGCTCTAACTATATCCAATTCTGTGAAATAGATTTTGCAATGAAGATGTAATTATTTTAATCAGAACTGGTATCTCTAGAACCGAATGTTGAAATCCTTTGTAACATCCTTACTCCCTCTAGAATTCAATATTTAATCTATATCAATTTTAATCTGAGCTCTATTAATAGTCGATTATGAAGAAAGAGATATATCAAGGAAATAATTTAACCGGAAGTAGTAAAGAAACGAAATTTGAAATCCGTAGTGAATCCCCAAATATCTCATAAACTTGTTGCTAAATTAATATGAATTATCATCTAAGTTCTATCTACAACCAATTCTGAGAAACACCCAATTCTATCTACAACCAATTTTGAGATTTTCAAGGAAAATCACAAATTTTTATCCGGAATTTCTGCAATACAGGATATTGAAATCCTTAGTAAACCCCTCAACCCATTCGAAAATTCGATGTTGATTAAATATTAATCATCAACCGAACTCTTCTAAGAAAACAATTATCAAATCTTCTAAGAAGCCAATTCTAAGAAATACATGTTTCACTGTAAATTTTTGGACAAAAACTGTAATAAAACCAGAATTAGAAATGCTTTGTGTCCTTTAAAATATACTGCTGCATCCATATCACTCCTTATACAAGCTCTATCTATAGCAGATCCTGAGGCATGGATGCTTAAAGAAATTCAAGTAAAATATTGATTATAAATTTGTTTGCTATCAATAAGTGAATTTTTTTTGTGTATTATTAACATTCCCCAGTAATATTTTAAAATCATGTTGTACATAAAAAATATTTAAAAGTTATCAAAAGGTCGGAGGCATCTGCGTATGATTAAATCCAGAAAGCTGCATAAAATCCTATAGCAGCCGAGAAGAAATAAGTAAAGCATGCATCCTTTGTCAATCACAAACTTCTTCAGATAAGCGTGGATGACTTTTGGCACTGCATTTAGAAAGCTGCATAAAATATAGCAGCCGAAAAGACATTAGTAAAACATGCTCCCTTTGTCAATCACCAACTTCTTCAGACAAGCGTGGATAACTATGGAGTAATGGGTTATACTCACTGCCGTAAATTTTTGCATACCTTATATACAACTGTATGTAATGGCTGTCCAATTCTTGAAAACGAGCCTAATATAAAAGCTATCACAATATTTAATTGTGAAATGTCAGGCCAATATGTATGATGTATTTGGCGTTGGCCACCCCCACATTTGACTGTACCTATTTTCCCCTTTCGGAGGCATTGAAATAGCATTAATTTACAATACTAGAGGAAGCCTCCCCGTGCTCGCTGACGCTCACCAACCCCCCGTAATTCGTTAGGGCATTTAGTATTCGCTAATACTCACCAACATCGAATCTTGCTTCGTGAGCTACGTTTTGCGCTAACTCTCGACAATCCTGTAACTTGATTCGCGGGTTAGAAGGCTTCATCTCCTACTCGCTGGTGCTTGGTTCTCGAAGTCTTAGGTTCTGCCTGCTACGCAGGTGTAATACGACCTTTGAAGCATTCGCTAACACTCACCATCCTATTTACCTCGGAGCTATTTTTCCCGGTCGGTGCACAGGACTTCCTTTGTATCCATTGCTTGCTAACTGTCAGGATTTGGTGGCTCGGCCTTATGCTTCCCAATAATAGCATGCGTTCGCCTCGCCAGCTCTTATGTTACGCCATCTACGCAGATATTAGAGATTCGCCACTAGTTCATTGACACTCACATATCCTCGGAGCTCTCACTTCGTGGACTCTTTTACCCCTCTAGGTTTACATTACACCAACTCGCTAACTGTTGCAGTTTGGGGGCTTCGCCCCACGTTCACTCACTCATTAATCGCTGGAAACCGCTTAGCAAACTCTTTTAACCCGCCTGCTACGCAGGTATATTAATTTGTTTTGGACGCCACCTGCTGTTTGTTCTCTGAAGATCTGTAACTCTGGATCTCGCTTCACAAACTCTTTAAACTCGCTAACGCTCGCCAACAACCGGTATTCGAGGGATTCGCTCCCCTATTTGCTGCATCTCAATAAACGCCGGAACTCGCATAGTGAGTTCTTTTTCCCGCTTGCTACGTAGGTGTAATAAGCCGTTGGGCTCCACTTCTTATTCACTGAAATTCAGCAATCCCCGGATCTCGCTTAACGAACTCTTTTAACCCATCTGGAAAGTATTAGTAAGGTCAATAAAGCATATCATTGAAAATAAACTTGTTCCAAGTGTACTAACTAACGTTCTAGTCTACCGTATTCTGATGTAGAAGAAAGGGTTTCGTCCAGAAAAGAGCACCAGGTGCGAAGCGCCTTTAATCTCCAATCTCTAGGTGTGGTTCTTATCTTCATACTATGACATTATTTCATTTGCCCATAGTTGGAGGTTCGAGGTTTTTGATTTACTGTTTTTATTATTTGACCTAGATCCTAGTGTGGCAGTTTGTTGAACATTTAGAGTTTGAGTAATTTTGGGGAGTTGATGCAGATCAAAGGATTTCCTAGCAATTGGGCAGTTTAAGGTTTAACAGCATTTTTTAGAAAACATTGATCGCAGTTTTTATTTAATTTCAACTATTTAAGGTGGGACTTACCTAACTCCGATTTTCAATATTAAGTACCGCGCGGGGTCTCTTACGTGATTTGGCCTTGCGATGATCATAGTCATGCAGATTGAATAGTAGTTCATTTGGAACAGATGGCAGATTTTTATAGAACTTAAGCGCTAGCTTTTTAATTTGGGCTCTAACACTTTTTATTTTGAAGTCTTTCCTAATTACCGAGTTTCTTAAGTATCTAGGGGCTTTCCTTATAATCCTTAGGGTTTTGTTCTGTTTTGTCTCTAGTAAGTCTATAGTACTTTTACAGGTATATCCCCATGCGGGTGCTGCGTACAGCATTCCCGGGCGGATGACTGATTTATAAATTAGGAGTTTATTTTGATAACTTAGAGTTCCGTTTCCTATCATTGGGTATAAGGCTCCTGTGGCCATATACGCTTTTTTGATTAAGTTCGTTACGTGCTGTTTCCAGATTAGGTGGGAATCTATCGTTACACCTAGGTATTTAGTAGATTTTTCCGCTTTTAGGGCATGGTTGTTTATGTACAGAGGCGGCGGAAGATTACGTTTTCTAGAGAAATAAATCCAATGGCATTTATTTGGGGTTTAATTTCATTCGCCATTTTTCCAGCCATGTTTGGAGTATGTCTAAGTGTTGTTGTAGGTGTCTGTGCATTACTGAGACGTAAGGGTGTTTTGCAAGTATCGCACTGTCGTCTGCATAGAGTGCCAGCTCCGTGTTTGGGGTCCTGGGGATGTCATTTAGATATATGTTAAAGAGTGTCGGGCCCAGGATGGATCCTTGCGGTACACTACTTTTAATGAGCTTGGGTGTAGATAGGTTATCTATTACTCTAACTTGGAAGTGTCTGTTATTTAGGTATGAGATTAAAAGTTTGACAAGTGCGTCAGGGACTTTTAGAGTGATCAATTTGTATGCTAATCAACTGTGCCACAATTTATCAAATGCTTTTTGTATGTCAAGAAAAATCGCAGCTGTGAGTGTCTTTCTATTAAGTCCAGAAGATATGTACTCTACCATTCTCAGCAATTGATGAGTGGTGGAGTGTTTTGGCCGAAATCCAAGCTGCTCCGGAATGATAATATCATTCTCACTAAGGTGCGTGTTCAGTCTATTAAGAATTATTTTCTCAGTAATTTTACTAAGTGTCGGTAGTAAGCTGATTGGTCTGTAGTTAGCTGGAATTGTGGCATCCTGACCAGGCTTATGGATCGCTATAATTATCTCTTCCTTCCATTCTTTGGGGAAATAATTTAGTTTTATTATTTTGTTTATTAGGGTGGTCAAGTAAAATATTATATTTAGGGGTAGGTTTTTCATCACGATATTCCTGATTTTGTCGTGCTCTGGGTTTTTACGGTTTTTAAGGTTTTTGATGATATCAATTATCTCTTGCGGGGTGGCTCGGTTAATCTCAGCCGTGACCGGGGAGTTCCTGAAGTTGTTTAGAGTTTGCCTAACCATTCTTAGGGTGTCCTGACACATTAGATCGTGGCTTGGTTCAAATTGCTTTTCGTAATGCCTAACAAGAGCCTCTGCTTTTTCTTCTTCTGAGTACGCGATTTTAACGCCACCTATTAGTGGCGGGAGTTTAATTTGAGGTTTTCTAAGTATTTTAGCGAATTGCTAGAGCGATACGTCTTCCGGGCTAAGGTATTCAATTAACTCTTTGTACTGTTGCTGCTTTTCTGCGACAATTTTATCCCTGACTTTCCACGTGAGTCTGTTAAGCTCCCTTTTGACGGTAGGGACTCTATTAGCCTGCCATGTCTTACGCATTCTGGTCCTTTACCTAACTAATTGTTTGACATGGTGGGAAAGTGTGGGCATTTTTGGTGACTCACGGTGTGTTGTGGCAGAGGCAATAGCTCTCTCAATTTCTGTTGTGAGTGTGTGTTTGTCAGAGTCAATATCCGCCGTGCTCATAATGTTGGGTACTGCCAAGTGCCCTTTTTTCAAAAAGTGCTCTTTTAAAAACGTTCCAGTTCACCCTCTCTTGTCCCAGCGGTAGATGATCCGAGTCCAATTCATCCAGGGTATCGATAGTGTGAGCGTATTCTATGTTTCTCGTTAGGACAAAGACTATGAATGAGCCGTTGGCACCTGAGAAGCAGGTTGGTCTCGACGGTGCAATGATGTTGGTGTTTGTTGTGCTCAGTAATTTGTGTACCGCGTATGTTGGCTCTCCTGCTGCCCCACGCTCGGTGGTGTGCATTGAAGTCGCTCGCGAGTATTGTGTTTGGATATCGCGAGAGAAGCAGTTCCAGCTGCGCAGCTATATTTATACCACTCATGTTTTTGACATATATTGAAGTTAGGATAAATGGGTTTACATTATTTATTTTAATTTTTATGCTAGTATTTTCTATACCTTGAAGATTTATGTTGTTTATTTCCTCGTGGGGAATATTTATTTTAATACATATTGCTGTTCCTCCATGGGGGTTTCTAGCAGTTGTATTTGAGCTAAGGTTGTGATAGCCAATATAGTTTGCTATATTTAGTTTTTTATTTTCTCTAACTTTAGTTTCCTGATTTAGCAGGGCATCTACATCATTTTCATTTACGTAGCTCCTAAGTTCATTTATTCTTAAAGATATGCCGTTCGCATTCCGAAATATTATTTTAAAGCTTTCTTTTTGGGACCTAGCCATGGCGCGTTTGATTCTCACTGTTATTTTTTAAATTCGCGATTAATTTAAAAGCCTCAAAGATCATTTGCATTAGATCGTTCTTTTTTGGATTAGCTCTGCGAACTGCATCAACAGGTGTTTTATTGCATCTAGGTCGAACATGGTGATAAACCCTCTGATGAGGTCGAGGATTTCATCCACCTTTTTGTCATTGATTTTACGTGCAGGTTCAGTCTCAGCTTCCATATCCTCAGCCTCAACCGCGGTTTGGTCATTTTTGTGAGTATCCTTTTGGACCTCAGTAGTTTTTTGCCTTTTTTCAACCATTTTGTATAACAGATGGGTTTGCGCGAGCTCTGCTTCTCTAACTCGTTTTGATCTGGCTTCACGCGTTTTGATTTCTCCTTTTGATTTAGCATATTGATTCACAATTTTATCTTCTAGTTCCGCCTGTCTGGCTTTGTCGGCTTCCTTTCTCTTTTTAATGGCTATAATACTAATAGCCAGTTTTACTTCTTTCGGAGTCAATTCTCTGGAAGACGAAGGTTTGGGGGCCTGCTCTTGCACCGCTCTTGTGGGTGCTGAAGGTTGGTATCTATTTTGCTGTGGCACAGTGTGCGAGGAGCCCTGAGAGGGTGCCTGGGAGTTCAATCGGAGGGCCTTTTGCCTCCAAGGGGTATCTGATTTTGGGGAGGCGGGCATACCCCGATGCCTTTCCTCTGTTCCAGGGTTTCTTCGGACATTGCCGGAAGTTCGCTGGGTGGTCTCCATTGCAATTTGCACACGTAGCCTTCTCAGACCTAGGTCTCTGGCAGTCCCGTGAGAAGTGTTCTTCAGCACACTTAAGGCACTTAGGTGGCATACTGCAGTTCTCCGAGGAGTGTTTGAACTGTTGGCACTGGTAGCAGATTTTGAAGCCCCGTGCTCTGAAGGTCTCTACCTTCACAGCCAAGTAACCTAATGTTGTTAGTCTGTAGACCCTCTGCCAGTCTTCCGTAGGCCTAAGGCTGACTAGGAAGATCGGCAGGGGTAATCTTGTTTTAGTGTTTCTCAGTTGAGAAACCAGGACTACATCTAATCCTTCGGATGTTAAAGTGATTTTTATTTCCTCCATGTTATAATTTGTTGGTAGCCCCTTCAGAACTACCTTTTTAGGCCTTTCCGTCTTTAGGTTTAAGCTGTGGAAGGGAATTTTCTCACTACTTAAATGGCGCTGTACAACCATGTAGGAGTCAGCGTCATTTGGAATCAGTTTTAGCATGTCTCCTGTGAGCTTGCCAGATACTTTATTTCCTGATATATCATTTAGTTTTTTAAGGAGAACCTTGTAATTATCATTGAACTTAATAAAAAAACATTCAGCTTTTGGGTCTTTTTTCTCAACCTGAACTGTTTTTAGCCTGCCACTATTTTCGACCGTTTTAGGTTTAGGTGCACTTTTAAACACAACTGGTTGCGCGCCAATCTCACCGTAAGACTTAGTTTTAACATAATCATTGTCAGTTACATTTACAACATTATCAGCTATTTCATTGCAGTCCATGTTATCATGGACATTTAAGTTTTCTTCTACAATCTGGCTTTTAGTAGGAGCATCCTCAGTGGATTGCCCCTCCAGGTTTCTTTTTTATTTGTTTTCTTAACCGTTTTAAGTTTATCTTCATCTTTAATTTTCTTAATTAATCCTAGCTCTATCATTTTACATTTGATTTTAACACTAGAATTACATCCCTCACATTTAGAAATCTCATAAATATCACAATCAATAAACCTATCCAATTTCTGGGCGAACAAAAAAGAGTTCACAGAAAGTAACGAACCTAGAATCTTGGAGACTTGGCCCTCTTCCTGTCCCAGTAGCCCGTTCATCAGCAGCTCCCTGATGTGAAGAGTCATCACGTAGACTGCCAGGGTGCAGAAGTTGACGGCGCTCTTGACTTCATCCTTCAGTCCAGTCGTTAGTCCATCATCAGGTAGAGTTTCGCAGTAATTCATCATGGCACCCTTGAGAGACCCGAATTCTTCCTCGTCCAGCTCACCAGCAAGTTCGCGAGTAGCTGCCACGTCGCCTCGTTCCAAATCCATATCGTCAGGGTAGAGAAGTTCCAAAAAATAGCACTACCACGTGGTAACAGCTCACGTGGCACTCCAAAATGAAAAGCACAAAATCCAAAATGGCGAAGCGTCTGTACACAATAAACGGTAGAATTGCTTTGCCCGACGTGCTCTATTGTAACTAGATATACCACGCCCAAGCGGAAGCAAGAAGAATATGTTTGCAATTCCTTTATGTTGGCATATATATGGGATTGCTGTGGCACTTAGCTCCGAAGAGGGTGCTGGTTGGATGGTTGTTTGATACTGGTTTTCTATTGGCTGAAGATGTCTTGGACGGTCATCAGCCTGCAAGTCGGGGAAAAAGGAGGTAAGGGAAAAGAAGGGGCAGAACAAAAACCGTTAACGTAGTTATATTTAAAGTTAAAGGAGCGCAAGAGCGTCTCAAAACAAGGATAAATTCAGATTTTAAAGTTAGGAGTTAAAATTTACATTTAAGTTCCGGAGAACAGGAATTAAGATGAAAACTTGATTTGAGATTACAGTTTAGGTTTGCCGAGTACAGAAAGAAAAGTGCGCACAAGTCAGAGTTACTCACGAAAAAAAAAAAAAAAAGAGAGGCTCAATTCAAAGACACATATTTGATTTACATTTGAATTACGTTTAAGAAAACGTGGATTTAACTGGTCCAGAAAAGTGGTCTAGTAAAGTACTGGTCTAGAAAAGTGTAACCGCGAGCAAAAGCAAGCAATCTAATTGGCCAGTGGTTGGCCGTGAAATGCGAAGGTGAGATGCCGCCATCTATCGCCCGTTCGAGCTACGAGACTCCTGTTTGAGGTACTAGATAGCGTTTCTTTTTCCAATTCGTACTCGAAGAGTCGAAAAAGAGATGCCTAGGCTGACGCTTTCTAAGATAGGAAGGCGCGGTAGGATTGTACGCTTGATCTACGTCTCTCAACCAGGGTCTATTACAATTTTTCTTGTTAAAATTTAGTGAGAGGGTCCGAATCTGCTGTGTTACCCCAGATACTTTGAGGTCATGATGTATTACTTCGTTCTGGACATACGTGGGTGCACAAGTGATAGAACGCAGAACTTTATTTTGGAAAAACTTGCAGTACCTGAATGTGGATTCTGGCCGCCGCCCCCATACTGGGCAGGCGTACAGAAATCCAGGTACTAGGATATATTTGTAAATAATCAGTTTATTACTAAGGGAGAGGTGGGGTTTTCTACCGAGAATGGTCAAGAGGGTATGAAAAGTCTTATTAGCAGATTTAATTTTAGTATCGATGTGGTTGGTCTCCGTAAGTCATATGGGCGTCCAATGTGACGCCCAAACACTTAGCGGAGTTGCAACAGGGGATGGGCTGATTAAAAGTATTAAGTATAAAGTTATGATTTAATTCTCAGTAGTTTGGTTTGAAGATGACGACTGCACTCTTGGAAGCATTAATTTGGATTCTCCAGGTAACGAGCCAAGGCTATGTTTAATGTAACTTTGTAGTGTGTTAATAGAATTGTGAGGTGAGCAGCTACGTGCGATTAAGGCTATGTCATCAGCAAAGATGGCCAACTTAACATGAGGTATGCATGGAATATCATTGATGTAGATGCTGAAGAGCAGTGGACTAAGATTTCCTCCTTGAGGAACCCCGGCCCTAATTGGTCTGATAGAAGATAGAGATTGATCAACTCGCACGCGGAAAAATCTATTAGTGAGATACGAGTTGATGATGGCCAAAAGTTGAGTCGAAATGCCAAGTCGCACCAACTTGGTAATAACCCCTGACAAATACGTTTTATCAAAGGCTTTTGCCACATCGAAAAATACTATAGAAGTATACTGCCTGTTGGTAGAATTTTTGTGGATAGTTTCTAGAACCCGCATAAACTGGGAATGCGTAGAATGCTCAGTACGAAATCCATGCTGATTGGCTGAAATAATATTTTTCGACTGGCAGAAACTATCCAAACGTCTAAGCAACAATTTGTAAATTTTGCCGTCTAAGCCAATTCGTAAATTTTGGAGAAACTAGAAAGCAGGCTTATTGGTCTGTTGTTCTCGGGAAGCGAGAGATTTTGAGAATTTTTTGGAATAAGGCAAATAACAGCAGTTTTCCGAGCTTTGGGGGAAAAAGCGATGGTCCAACATATAATGGAAGAGCATGGTTATCTAACATAAATAAAGATCCGGGAAATTTTTAATGATGCGATTGCTAATTGTATCAAGAGCGGGGAATTTCTTCACTTTCAGTCCATCACAGATATGAAGTATTTCAGCCAGAGAGACTCTCTCCAAGTCGTTTGGTGTTTGTAGTTGTAAAGCATTGCGATCTGTCTGTTGTAGCTTGGTTTCAGTTTCGGTGTATGTATGGCTGAAGTTGTAGTCTATGTGTGGGGAGAACTGGAGTTCCAAGCTGCCTGCGAAAACATTAGCTTTTTCCTCCGCAGTCTGAGCGAGTCCATATACACCATTAATGAGTGGAATTGCAGTTTTCGTGGTACGAAGTGTTTTTGTTGTTCGCCAGAGACTGTGATTCGTGGGTATAAGGCCCTCAAAGTTAGTTGTTGGGTGTGTGTTTTCATCAAAGCCTTGATCTCGTTATGAAGTTTACGGAACTGTGCGCAGTAATCATATAAAGTTCATTTCTACTGCGCAACTAGAATCCTATAAAACAGGTTAAAACTGTGGAAGGTTTATCTTTGCTCGTTATCGGCGTTCCAGTTCCGTGGAGACACAAACAATAATGCCGTTACGACGTTGCCGAAGACATTATAAGCAATTAGACGAGTTCGACCGCGGTCTAATAAATTCTAATAAATTTTAAAACGAACAATTTTTACTGGAATTAGCGCCATTTGATAACATTTGATTACAAATGCGGCCGACAATGGAATATAGGATTATTATAGAATCATTATAGGAGTATTAATGGGATATAAGATTATTATAGTATTATTTGTTACTCCTTTTCCACCATACAACTGTGTCGAGATGCGGAGAGGTTCGATTTGTGCCTCATCCTTTCTTCATCCGACCAAATTCTGCATAAAGACTTTTGAACTTCGCCGAATAGCGTCAAATCTTGTTAAAATCATTCGCTTTAGAATTTTTTTACAAAGCGTCACTCTACATGCTGATATTGACTAAAAATCGAATTTCATCAAAATCGGATAATATGTCTCAAGCGATGCTCTTCCAAATATTTTCTTCTTCTTCCGACTTACCCGAAGGTGAAAGGTGTCTGTATGGACGGCAGTGTAACACAATTTTGACCGGAATCCAGTGTGGGAGACATCCACTGGGAACGTACCTTCATTCCCATACCACAAACCTCTGGGAAGGACTTATGGATCCATCTGTTTAACGTGACCGTTCTCCGCGTGAACACGGTGACAGTTTGGGCAGTAGCGGGAATCGAACTCCGGTCGTCTGAGTGCAATCTCCGCTCACTACCCACTAGGCTGTCGTGTCCTCTTTCAACCATTTTGTCATTGAAGGGACTCTTCGCTCAAATAAAGCCGGATTTTCTATATCTCACCTGGGTGATAAAGCATCTTGCCTGACCCTTTAGAAACCACCTAGTGACCTAAAAGGCTGATATATTTTACACCTAATATCCACCACAGAACAGAACCTATTTCAAACAATTTTGAATTCAGACGATTATTTTTGACGTTGAGTTAGTTTTGACGTTGACATATATTGTTAAACAAAATAAAACCTATTGACATATTAAAAATATCGGAAATGTCAGCACAGGACTATTGTTACATAGCACAAGTATTTTATCAATGCGAAATAATGATGAACAGGACCCACGGTACAATGATTTTAGCGTTGAAAAGTACATTGATATTTGGAGTATATATGGATGATAACATGTAAAACTATTTTTGAGTATCAAAATAACTTATATTTCGCGCAAACGCAACTTGACCATTTGAAATATAGCTAACATCTGCTAAGCCAATTTTCTCCCTTATATTAAAATATGCTTATTAATTCTTCAATTTGGAGTTATTTTTGCCAATTTGGCGACATTTTCGCCAATATGCACCTCATAAAAAAGTACGCATGGCCACTAAATTTATCGCCAAGTGTCACGTATTTGACAAAGCACATTACTGTTCATTTTTATGTAACTTTTAGATATCATTTATTTGAAAAATATGCAATATTTCGAGAAGAGCTCAAGTTAGCGTTCTAAAGTTTGGGTCATTAGTTTTAGAGTAAAAAAATACGTCTAAAATAATTATTTTTTAGACATTATTGAATGTCCTGATTTTTTTTTATCTTTTATTTTTTTTAATGTTTTGTCAATAATTTTTTCGAAATTTTGGAGAGTCTTCTAACCTTTCGATTGCGTTTATAATCAATAGGTTTCCAGTATTTACGTGTTGTAATAATTATACAAAATTACGTTCGTAATGCTCCATTTGTTCGTGATATATCGCCTCCACAGATTCACAGACATACACACACGTTCATACGCACACACAGACATCCCCCAAAACATTCAATATCAATAGGATTCCAGAATATATATAATCTCAGTAGCGGCTCGTGGACTGAGTTTGTGGTAGGGCTGCAAATAAATTGTATCTTATACTGAACTAGCTTTTTAATGCAGCAATATAATATAATTTACATAACAACATACTGATAAATATTTTATGTATTTATATACAAAGGACATTCCCCTGTCTTTTCGACGAACGAACTCTTCAATAACTTTTTCATTGAAGTTTATAATTTTGTCCATTAAGCTCTTCCCTGCACTGAGCATAGTAGATCGCTGATAGTCGATCTTCAGACATGGTGTTTCTTAAAAAGGTCTTTATTCTCTTCAGCGTAGAGAAACGTCGTTCTGGTTCCGATGTTGTCATTGGTGTTGTCAGGACAATTTTTAGTAAACCGCTCACTTCACCAAGTGAATTCTGAAACCCGCTGCTTGCAATTAATTTGTGAATGTTTAAAATTGCAGAATTTGAAAATTCTTTTCGTTCATAAAGAACAGAAAGCTCCGTTCTCAGTTTCTCTTTTTTCAGCATAGGATACGCTAATACTGTTTCATCTAATTCCTTTAAAGGAAATTATTCAGAAAAATGAGAAAATTTTTCGGACGCCAACAATTTTGCAGCTGACATGTGCCCAGTGAATTTAAATCATTCTTTTGCCTGGGCACAAACTGTGTCACAGACTTAGTTAGCCATAATGGTGAGATCTTCATTTCGTTTTCGCTCTTTAACTTCAGTTGATTCTCTTAATATTTCGGATGGGGATAAAGTGATTTGATCCCTTATTAATAAAATTGCAGGATAGAAATGCTCTAACGCAGAGTGAACAGTGGAAGAGTTCGCATTGCGATTTTGAAGTTGATCATACAGCAGGTCAATATGTGGCCTGATACGGTGGAAGAATGAAAGCCAAAAGAGGAAAGTTTGGTCATTCAGCATACGTAGAAGTCCCGAAGCTGCCTGGACTGTAGTAGCGTTCTTTGATTTCTGTAGTTCTTCAAAACATTCTTTTAACTCGTTAATATTTTCGTAAACAGTACTGACTACCCTAGAATTAAAATTCTAGGGGTAAAAATCTGGTGTTGGAACCTCGTGGGATTCTTTTGCAAACTAAGTCTAGTACAGAAAGGCGTTGTGGTGATCGAGAAAAAAAAAGTTGGTATTGCGTTTAAACTACCGAAAAATATACGCACTTGTGAATTTTGAGATGTTGCTTTTCCATTATTAAATTCAGCTGATGTGCATAACAGTGAATAAAGTGGGCATTACTGTAAATTTCTTTAATTATGGTTTGTAATCCACTCCTTTCTCCACTCATTACAGCAGCACCATCATAAGTTTGAGCTATAAGCTTCTCAAAGTCATCTTTCAATACCACATCCAGTTGTTCCAAAATATACTGTGACAAACCCTTTGCATCTCGTGATTGGGGGTTGTAAAATCCCCAAAATCTTTCATACACTTCGCCTTCGTTTTCGTAGCGAAACACAATTACTTCCTGAGTTTTCTCAGAAACATCTGTCGTGTCATCTGCCATGACAGCTAGAAATTTTGCACGACTGATTTCATCAATTATTTCAGTTTGGCAAACTTTAAAAATACAATCCAATAACTCATTTTGAATTGTCTTTGAGTTTCCTTTGAACACAGAGGCTGTTTCGAAATGTGATTTTAAGTTTCCATCAAGCTTGCCAGCAAATTCAAGTTCAAACTTTCCACAAAACTTAATGCAGTCTATTATTTTTGAGAGTATCTCTCTGTTTTTTTCACTTCCTCATTGTACTTGACTATGCTTAACCTATATCCTTCGCTTAATTGGGTAGCGATATTTATTTTCCCAAGCATAGCCAAATCAATGACATTTCTTATGTGTCTCACAGAGCTTTTATGCTTTTTCAGTTTTTCAGGTAGGTGATATAAGTCCTTTACCCCCCGTTTTGTCCAAGCAGAATCCCCGCCGTGAAACAAGCATGGGGAACAAAACAGCGTATTTCTCTTGAGTCACAACCACATAACCAGTCGTATTTAGCATAAATGTCTCGATTAAATTTTCTTTGGTACGCACACTTTCTGCTTGACGATGTCTGAATAATTTTTAAGTCCGGCAGAGGACGACCATTACTTTTAATGCAAATTTTCTCAGTCAAAGATAATCGTGAAAAAACAATTTTCTGCACTCATCGTTGAATTATCTTTTAAACACACGGACATTAATAAAACCGTCATTTATTCCAAAAAGACACAAACAAACAACATAAACGAACAGTTTCTGACTCGTAAACAGGAATTCAAACAAATAAAGCTCTAGAGCCGCATCGGATACAGCACGCCGCGATCATGACGACAGATAATCCCTGCCCACGTACGCACCACTCTGAGCATGCGCAACAACCCTTTTAGCGGAGAAAATGAGCTGTGAGTTTTGCAGCTCGAAAGACACTTTTCCCACATGCTTTGAGAACATTCGTACGGAAATTGATCTTCCCACTTACGTTGCGGTCGTAAAATTTTGTTTATGAACATCGATCTGCATTCGTTCGGTGACAAGTGCCAACTCGATGCGGTAAAATTATACAAGTGCGTTGAATAAATAAAAATATATATTTTGAAATAAATTACAGGGGGTGCTGCAGCTCTGCAGCACTTATTGACGAGCCGCTACTGTATAATCTAATAGTCTCACCTCGCATTTCGCTTAAACAACTAGATTCGTTTGTGAGATATCGCATTCACAGATTCACTGACACACACACTAATCTGCATACACACACACTAACGTACATAGACACACACTAACACACATAAGCACACAGATATTAACATAAAACATTTGATTCGCGTTCAGGAATGTTTGAAACGTACTCTTTCGTCACAAATTAGAATTCACATTTTTGAGGTGAAAATTCGATGTTGAGAAAATTGCCTGTCAATGACAAGCTTGAAAACTAGTATGTAATACATGTATGGAATATTATTTGAATGTCCCGCTAAGGCAATTTTTCAACATAAATTACAACTAATTTTTTATGCAGATAAACGTGTGCCTATGCCTAATACAATTAGTAAAAGGTTTAATTCTGACATTTACTTAAACATCTGACACCTAAAAATATTCATTAAACAAAGGCATACCTTACCCCCTCTCTCTCTCTCTCTCTCTCTCTCTTTCTCTCTCTCTCTTTCTCTCTCTCATTCTCTCTCTCTTTCTCTCTATCATTCTCTCTCTCATTCTCTCTCACTCTCATTCTCTCTCGTTCTCATTCCCTCTCATGCTCTCTTTCTGTCTCAATCCCTCTCATTCTCTCTCTCAATTTCTCCCTCTCTTTCTCTCTCTCTTTCTCTCTCTCTCTTTCTCTCTCTCTTTCATTCTCTCGCTCCTTGTCTCTCTTAATAAACATTACTCTCTTTATAATATAAGTTCTCCTTGGTCACACCATTTTATAAAGAAATAAAGTTGGATAACAAAAGCCGTTTCTAAACTACCTGTCAAGTTTTGAACCGCCTCCGGGAAAAGTGTTTTTAAAAAAGAATTTTGAGATTCCGACTAGATACGATTTACGTATTTTCTTAACTTTTTCAATATGTCTCTTTTAAAAGGGTTGCTATGTTCTGGGTTAA
Source organism: Amaurobius ferox (assembly GCA_951213105.1). Lineage (NCBI taxonomy): Eukaryota > Metazoa > Arthropoda > Arachnida > Araneae > Amaurobiidae > Amaurobius > Amaurobius ferox. The sequence goes on along the minus strand of OX578155.1, from coordinate 55,905,914 downwards.
TGTCCCATAAATATGCATAACTACATGCAAGTGTATTAGACACTTGTTCATGAACAGGCAGCGGCCCTAAGAAATATCCCTATCAATCTAATATATTTGTTATCCCTCCACCACCACCAAAGAAAAATAATTATAATGCATGAAAATGTTTTTAAAAAAATAGAACTTAATAACTGATTATTATTGAAAGATGAATGTAGATAAATGTCATACTTGTGTACAATTAACATTTTAATAATAGCATAATGAGAGTCCCATATAAGATAAATTTGATTGCATCAATATGTTTCCTTTATTAAACTTTTGCAATATAAAGACCCTCGTTGGCGTGTTTTGGAAAGTACCGCAATTTTCGCACTAAATCTCCTAATCAGATAGAAACATGGTTGCTAAAAAATCATTTAAGTCTATAAAGTACTTCAAACGCTATATTTCACAGTATAGACAATGAATGTGCAATTTATAACAGGCGAGTACTCACAGGAATCAAAATTTTTTAACTAGCACTGGATAATGGATATATTATAATATACAGCTTACTTACTAAACGAAAATATATATGTGTGTGTGTATGTGAAGTTTGTTTCAATTAATAGAATTGTGGGTTTCGTTTATCTGTTGGGAACAAACACTGCACTCAAATTTTGTTGAGAACAAACACTGCTCTCATCTTAAGCATTCTGAGTTTTCTTGAGCTATTAAAATATTGTTTATATGTAATAAATATTGAGAAATTTTAAGCAAATGATTTCATTCTAAATCATTATTTCCGAAAGTTCTAAAATGACCCCAAAAAAAAAATAGAGAGAGAACTTTACGGTGTTCATTTCATATTAATACTAATTCTACCATCTCTATTCTAAATGTCATTTGTTTTTCATTTGTAACCCAGAAAGTCATTGCTAAATGTTTTCAAGGTAGTCATTTAGTTATCCCTTAACTAAACCCAAAAGGGATATTCTTATTATCTTCATAGAGTAATAGATTGTGAGAAATTAAAATATTTTTATGTACTGTCCATATATACCGGAAATATTTACAAAATGCATTTTATATAAAAAATGATTTCGTTTAATCAGGGCTACGGAGCACTCTGTCGAACAACAAATCTAGATAACTACGCCGACATAAGGCTGTGGCAAGGAATTAGAATAATGGAGACCATTTTGCCAGCCCCGCCCATCTCGAGTTTAAAGTTCAAATTAGGCTCAATCGTTAGTGCACGTATGCATTTCGTTAGTGCACAGCCCCCACTTCAGGTATTACAAAAAATAAAAATAACATGGGAGGGGCTGGGGAAATGGCCTCCACACCCTCTCACCTCGAATTATAAGTTCAGATTAGGCTCAATCGTTAGTGCATCGTTAGTGTACGTATGCATTTCGCTAGTGCACCCCCCACCCCTCAAGTAATACAAAAAGTGAAAATATATGAAAATTGTAAGGAGGAAGCACAGTGCTGTACAGGAGATAGAGACAATCTCCATTATACCCCCACGTTACCAAACAAATTGTTAGATTTTTGCCGTCTTCTACCAATATGGGTGCCGTGATGAATAATATTTTCATTTATGACCAAGCAACCGAATCAAGTTGTTCATCAGGAAGCATGTTCAACGACTTGAAAAATCGTGTCTTTCATCACGTGAATTTGTCAATACGTGTTGATAAATTTATTCCTGAACTTATAGATTCCATTCTTGGAGCTATAAACTTGATTGGCGCTAAAGAAACATACAGAAACGACAAAACAGGCGATGACAAAGATGAATTATTGATTATTTTTATACTAAAGAAGGAACATAAAAACAGAAATAATTGTCTTTCATCAATAGAACAGGAATGCGATAGAAGCCATCATCTTTCTCCAGACCCTAAGAGGCATGAGCATATCAGTCCCCCGCATCCACCGGAACAAGAAGAAATTAAGAAAAACTATTCTTTAGAGAATTGGCGCGGTTTAGCTACAGCAAAGAAACGGAAGCGCAGAAACTACTTAGACTCGGATCCATCTGTATTGACATGTAACAGAAGCAGTAAAGCAAAAAACAAAGATCTTGGCATTCTCAAAAATGCCAATTAGTTAGGTTTGAAGTCGATTAATATTGATGGAAAGCATCACACGTTCAGCAATAGCTGTGCATTTGATTCCATTATTCAAATATTATTCGCAGCCTATGCAGATAGTGAAAAATATACGGAGTTTGTAGATAACTATTCAAAAGAATTACTTTTTGAATTAATTCGTAGTGGGGTGCGTGATGGTATCACAGTTCAAACATATAGAAAACGGGCTGCTATCTTACTTAACCATTTTAAAGGAGAACCATTTAAAAAAATGCGGATCTCATTTATGTAAACGCAGCCACAACTGCAAAATATTTATTAAGGAAATTATTTAAAGATTTTTAAAGTGCTACCGAAATAGTGGAATGTTTTAGTTTGTTTGTTTGAGACCCAGACCGTCCGACCTACCAGAAAGCTGTAAGGTAACCGGCCGGGAAGTACCACCCAATTTACCCCGGAAACCAGTGGGGGAGGCATCCACAGGGACCGTACCCTCCTTCCCCTACCACCAACCTCTCGGAAGGACTTTCGGACCCACATGCTTAACGTGATCGTACTCCGCATGAACACGGCGGCAGTTATAGCAGCGTGCAAACCCAGCGCGCAAACCATCGGGCTACCCCGCCCAAAATGTGCCAACAGCACGCGGTGTTCCCAAGTGGTCACCCACCCAAGTACTAACCGCGCCCGATGCTACTTGATTTCGGTGATCTAACGAGAACCGGTGTTTTCAGCACGGTACGGCCGTTGGCTTGGAATGTTTTAGTTGTAATGCTACCAATAACTATGCTAAAATTGTCATTAGTTTTTCTTTACGTAAAAACAACATGGATTATTTTCAAGATGCGTTACACAGTGTGTTAAATCCAAACATAAAATGCAACATCTGTGGAGGAATTACTAAAATACATTATAATTTTAAGTCTCATATTTTTTTTAGAATTGTTACGTGAACAACGAGCATCCATCACATTTCAACTTGGATATCAACATACCATTATCATCAGTCCCACATATAATGAATCTAGGTAGTAAGAAATACCAATTGAGGTGTGTGATTAGTTTTCTGCCTCCGTCAGCAAAAACGTCCAATGCGATCGGTCATTGCATCGCCTATTGCTTTCGTCTGCATAAGAATGTGTGGGAGAAAGTTGATGATCTCTCCAAATCCATCTAACTCGTAAGGATAAATACTGAAGTTCAAAAATGCCAAATTTTGGTATACACAGAATAAAAACGATTCATGTTTTACATATCCGAAATGATAGCATTTTTAAGCAGGCGTTTATATTCATTTCAAGAATTATATATTACATTAATTGTGTTATAATAGCCTCTCATGTTTTTGTTTTTATTTTGGAATGATATAAATTTTTTGATGATATAAATTGCAGTTTTATATCATCATTTATAATGCTACGAATGTTTATTGTAAATTCTGGACCATTTTGTAAAGTGTATTATTTTTACTAAATTCTTTTAAATTATATTTCAGGTTCTACAATTTAGTACAAAATTTCTTTTAACACGTTCAAAGGCCTAATAGTCTATAAATATTTTTTTATAAAAATCGGGAAATGTAAAGTAAATCAGACTTGGGGATGTTGATTAATTTTGATAACGTTACAGTTACGTTGTAAAAAATGAGTAACCAGTTAAGTTAAATTTCCCCATTCCCCCCCCCCTATTTCCTCAGGCACACACACGTCATTTTTATATTAATTGGAGGGGGGGGGGGTGCACATCAGGGACGTACGTAGAATTCGAAATTTGGATAGTTAGGAAATTGGAGGTGGGCTGATGGGGCCGTTCCCCCAGCCACGCACACGTTATTTTTGTATTACTTAGGGGGTGGGAGGTGCACTAATGAAATGCATACGTGAACTAACGTGCACTAACGATGGAACCTAATCTGAACTTATAATTCGAGGTGGGTGGGGTGGCCATTTCCCCAGCCCCGCCCATGTTATTTTTATTTTCGCAGCATCTGAAGGGGGGACAGTGCACTAACGAAATGCATACGTGCACTAACGATAGAGCCTAATCTAAACTTATAATTCGAGGTGGGTGGGTGGAGAGGCCATTTTCCCAGCCAGCACATGTAATTTTTATTTTCGTAGAACCTGAAGGGGGGACTATGCACTAACGAAATGCATACGTGCACTAACGATGCACTAACGATAGAGCCTAATCTGAACTTATAATTCAAGGTGGTTGGGTGGGGAGGCCATTTCCCCAGCCCCGCCCATGTAATTTTTATTTTCGCAGCATCTGAAGGGGGGACTGTGCACTAACGAAATGCATACGTGCACTAACGTGCACTAACGATGCACTAACGATTGAGTCTAATTTGAACTTTAAACTCGAGATGGGCGGGGCTGGCGAAATGGACCTAGAATAATGAGAGTCACGTATAAGCTAAATATGATGATATCAATATGTTTTCTTTGTTATTCTTTTACAATTAATTAACAGCTCGTTATCGTGTTTTGAAAATAGCAGCCATATTTGCGTTAAATCTCCTAATCAGAGAAAACAGAGTTGGCAAAAAATCATTTTTGTCTACAAGGTACTCTAAAAGATATCACAATACAGACTAGGAGTCTAGAACTTTTTATAACCCGCGAGTACTCACAGACATCAAAATTTTTGGCGAGCTCCAGGTAAAGGATATATTGTACTATATACATCTCACTTAGTAATGGAAAATGTGTGTATGTGAGTGTGTGGTGTGTGTGTGCGTGTGTGTGTGTGTGTATGCAGCCTATTGCAGGAAATATAACCGTCGTACAACCATGAAATTTGGTACAGGGGTACGTCAGATCCTGGACACAGGTGCATCTCGTCATTATTATTATTTTTTAAATTTCGGTACAGTTATTTAGTTATTTTACATTTTAAGGCGATTTTCTATCAAATGCGTTCCTTAACGACCTAATATATTATGACAGAGATCTCATCTTGACACCATCGGAAAGACCGAAAAATTATCCTTCAAACAAACTTTGAACATAATTCCTATGATTAATAGACCAATGTCTGTGATTTTTTAAAGGATATATACTTTTCATGTTTTTTATATCTTTCCGATTTTTATATTGCGTATAAAACCTTTGATGTGCTTTTGAACTTTTATATTTTAGCAGCAGCTACTACATATATCATAGACTACACCAGAAAAATATTAGTTTCATAAGCCTATCTAATGATTTATTATAAATATTTAACTGAGCATTTTTATAATGAACCTAGCGTTACCGCAATACTGAGCTGACATATCTTTCCGGAGTTTTATAACCTACTGAGGCCAACCCAAATATGGGGAGAAAAGAGCTTTTCTTCCTACTGAGGCCATCCTCACGCCCGGGAAAACTGACCGCTCTCAGATATTCCTTGTGAGTTTCGGTGTAGTAATTATCAGTTTGCATTTTTATGAGTCTGTATTTTAAATCCCGGGCAATGTCGGGTACGTTTTCTATGACTTACATATGAATACATCTATTCATGCTTGGATGCATAGATACGTATATGTACACTTAAAATTTGGGCGATTTAAATTTGCTTATAAACGAAGGTGAATATATATCACAATACACTAACATCAAATTAAATGACATAAACTTAACTAACTGAAATCGAATTTCAGAATCATGCTCATAGTGAAGCAAACAGCACCACTGGATCGGGTCTGCAATTATTCATGTTCAGCAATAACGAATTATCGTTACCTATTGTAACATGGAAATATGTAGCACAAAATATTACCATTAGCGTGGATTGTTTGATTTGCACAGTTAACACATACACTGTTTCCTAGCAAATTCTTCTAGTGCAGCCAACGGTTATTCGTTGCTGAAGAGTTCTAATAAAATAAACCACTGAGAAATCAGTTCTGTCGCATCTTGGAGAATATGATCTCAACCTTGATCTCAACCGAGATCTCAACCTTGATCTCAACGTTGCTTGAATGCTTCTTCCAGGACGATTTTCTTACTACAAAATAAAACTTCTTTAATTTAATATTAATTCACGCTTTTCATATATTTCAAAATTTAAATCGTCCTTATTATCTTATTTGTTTAAACATTATTTTTCTTAATTCAGTTTATACAGCTAAAATTGTGCGGTTAGTTTCAGATATTTTTACGTATAATTAAAATATCTTCTTAAACATTTTAGTAAAAAAGAATGATATTTAATAGTCTGTTGTATGCAAGAAAAATTTTACACTAAAAGATAACAAACAAGCTTATCGATCATATGTACGCAGATAAAAGAGAGACAGAAAAACTGTTCTTTGAGTTTCCTGTCGCTTTCTGTACTATTATCGATAAAAATCTATAAGCAATTTCTATATATACTGTCCTCAAAAATGTATGCGATTAGGACTCAAACGCGATCAAAGAATGTTCTATTCACATTTGGATGTTCAGATTTGCCCCTCAATATGAGTGACGTATGCTAGTCTATAGAGAACATGAAATACTCAACGACTTCAGTAATATCGTTGAATACCATAATTTAAGTCGCTGTTGTGTGGTGGATTCTTTTGCAGAAACTAAGTTGTAAATAAAAATTCCTACATTTATATGTTTTGGCCTTTAAATGTTTGCTTGTTTAAATACCTTAAAAAGTATTTTACTGCGAAATTAAGATGAATTATGCACTACTTACTGTTGTGGTCAGTAGTATCACTCAAGGCTTTGTAAAGGGGGGGCTTTACTTTATCATGGAGCACCCATCATGCATGGATTACAGCGATTTTGGCTATCTATAAAATAGTAAATAAATTAAAAATCCTGACAATGATGTTCAAATGCAGAAAATAAGCATTATTCAGAAAAAATCTGAACAAGATTTAATTTATGAGTATCCTGGATACGCACGTATCACTTGTTCTTATGCCCATGCCCACATTTGTCCACTCCCACAAGGTCGTAGTGACTACCTAAATGCCCTCGGAGGTCATTTTTATAGGACATGACCCTAAATGTCTCTTTTTTATGATTCTGTCCCAAAAGTCCCTAATTTTGGCTAAACACATATTTTTCTTAGTCTTGCAATTGATATCAATTATTTATATTTCTTAAATTTACATCTGAAATTTAACTATATTCTTATAATTATTTAAAATAATTATAAGAATATAGTTAAATTTCAGAGAGCAAAATCACTACAAACAAGATAATATGAAGGGTTTATATACTAATTTTAATCCTAGCACTATCCTAGTATTTTTCCCACAGTATTTTATTCCGGTTTAGAACGAATTTATCCTGCTTTGCTATGGATTTTAAACAGCGATTCGTTAACCAAGACTATTTTGGTGGACATCTTTGGAGAAAAAAAGGAAATGAATTAGTCAAATGAATCTTTGCATTCAATCCTGGACAACGCCGAGAAATTTCTAGTTTTAAATAATAAAAGTACACTAAAAATAAATCAATATCTCTGTTAGTTGCAATCATAAAATATGTAAATAAATTGAAATTTGCAATCGCAAAAAATATATATATGAGAGTGGAATGCAAAAACAAAAGTTCAACATTAGACATATTTCTTCATAAACAACAATCATAAAAAGTTGAATATATATAACTGTTGAATTCAAATGCAAATCGGAAGTTTTTGCAGAACTTTCAGTGTGGTGTGTCAGAAAAACATTTACCTCCGCTTTTATTCCTTAAATATTGATTCCAAACAGAAATCTGGTTGTCTCTCAAAGTGCCTATTTTTGACTCTTCAAGTCCGTAAGTCACTATAATATGAGTGATATTCTGCTGGGAACATGACTCCCATCTTAAAATTTCTGAATTTTCTTGGGCCATTAAATCAGTGTTTATATGTAATATTTGACGTAAATAACTTCATTCCAAATTACTATTTCAGAAAATGCTAAAATAACTAAAAAAAATACGCAAGTTGAACGAACTTTTAAGTGTAAATTTCATAATGACACTAATTATATCAGTTCAATTCTAAATTTCATTTGATTTTTATTTATAGCTCTAAAAGTCAAAGCTAAATATTTCAACTGGAGCCATTTAGACAGCACTTAGTTTAGTCCAAAACGGATATTATTATTCTATTCCTTCACGGAGTATCAGATTGTGAGAAATTAAATAATTTTGTGTGCATTTGATAAATACCGAAAATTAATAAAAGCCATATTTGATATAAAGTAGGATTTCGTAGAAGCAGCGCTTAAAAATATGTGAGGGCAATAACATCCAGATAGTTGCGCCGAATAAACGCAATTGTATTAGGTGGAACGTAAAAACTGTGGACTGACTGTTCATCATGTGTAGACAGCACTGTATAACTATGAGGAAGATCGTTAAAATCCACTGGGTAACAAATTTGATTTTTCTAAAGTTTCTGAATCTGAGATCGAGATAACGGTTCTTCATGCGTATTTCACGCTTTAGAATAAGCAAATACACTTTATAAATTAATTCATGAGTATTTTTACGCACCGATTTTGTAAACAAAAAGAAATTTTGAGGGTAATTGTACATTACTTAAAAATTACTCTGGAAAGCAAAATAATCCTTCAAATTCAGGCAGGGAGTATTTTTACTCTTGTAGAAAAATTCCAGCTAGATCTCTGTTCAGAATGATGTTCTAATATAAATTAACAACGTTTAAGTGTTACTTTTATCAGAGGCGTGATGTCATGTTTTATTGCAATTTAAATTTCTAAATATTTGAAAAATTGATTTAAACTTTAACTTTCCGTTTAATTTCTCTTCTAATCTATATTCAAGCATATTTCAATATTTGCCAGCTGAAGTGCTTGCTCACGTTTTTTTAAATGTCACTTTTACAGTTGACTTTTTCACAATATCTTTCAGCAGCCATAATTTACATTAGATACACTCTTTGTGTTTTAATTAAATTTAGACATTTTGAGTATGTTAGAACATGATTACTCTATTTTGTTACGGCTATATTCGTATATGCGTAAGTGGTGTGTGCCTGTATGGGCAATTGAAATGTAATATGCATATGTGCGATCTATAACTAGAGAACTTATCAAAACATTTTTTTGAAATTAACAGATTACAATTAATATTTGTATCTATTAGATTTACATAAAAATTAAAAAAAAATTGCTAATTTTACATTATTGCGTGGAAACTTTCTTAAAATTGAATTAAAATGATAAAGTGTGCACTTTTATATATAACAGACAGTTGTTTTGTAAGAATTTTTTTCGTATGAAATCTCACCCAAATACTTTCGATTTTTTTGGATGCAAAAAGAATATTATACTGAAAGAAATAACAAATCAATTTCTCCATATTCATATTATGCAGACAAAAGAAACACACAGTAAGAAACTAATACTTATTTTGCGTTTTTTGTCGCCTTTTGTAATATCATTGAAAAATCGATAAACGTTTGTATATGCACTGTTCTCCAAAATTTATGGGATATGGACCCAAAAACAATGGGTGACAGTTCTCTTCATGGGCAAATGGAAATTTTCACTGCAATCGAACAGTAGACATGTGCTAGTCTAGAGAAAACATGGACAACTCAAACAGTAACACCGTTGAATATCATGCTTTTGCTCGTGACAGAAGAAACATGGTGCTTACTTTACATAGCGCACGAATTGTGCTGTTTGTTTTCACATTTTTAAACTATCATTAATATTATATCTTAAGAATTTTAACAAAAAGAATGAAATTATTTAATTGTCTTTAGTATACAACAAAAATAGAAATAGGCCTTGACAGAAATAACAAATAAATGTTTCTATAATATTATTATATAGATAAAAGTAAAGGCAATCTGAGACAAAAGCCTTTTTAAGCTTCTTGACACTTTTTGCAATAATATTGATAAATATATAAAATTGTATTGTAAACTAAAAGTTATGTAACATGAACCAAAAGGCTATGAGTGAATGTTCTCCTCAGGGGCGAATCGAAATTTTTACCGCAATAAGACCCCAGACATGTGTTAGTCTAGAGAGAACATGGAACACTCAACCAATTCAGTAACATCGTTGAATATCATGATTTTGGTCGTGGCAGTATGATGAATTCTATTGAAGAAAATAAAGGATAAATATAACTTCTACATGTCTTCATTTGATCTTGTCAGTATTCGTCTCTTGAAGAAACTCATCAAAGTATTTTCCTGTAAAATTTGTAGTCAATGGTTGCAGATATTCATGAATTATACGCAACATATTGTTCTGCACTTCTTGTGTGCATGGGAATAACCCTCAAAATATTGTAAAAGGGGCTTACTAATGTTATTGGGTTTCTTTCGCATATAAGCCCATCAGGCACGAATTACGACAAGTCTTAACTTCTATAAGATAACATAGAAATTAGAAATTTTAATAATTACGTTCAATTGTAGATAATAGGAAATGTTTAAATAATGTTACAGGATTAAATTGTGAATAATTTGAACATTGACATGTACCAGTTGTGTATCAATGCGCCAAATTTTGTGCACTCCCATAGGTATCCTAATATATTCCTAAAAGTTCCCTGAAAGTCCTTTATTAAGACATGTCCCTAAATGTTTTCTTTTTTAGTTTATATGCCAAAATGTCTGTAATTTTTTTTAATTACAAGTTATTCTTAGTTATCAATTATTCGGGTAACAATTATTCATATTTCTTGAATATCACATCTGAAATGTCATGGTGGAAGAAAATTCAAAAACTTAACTTTAGTCGTATAATTAGTTTTATAGAGCACAATGACAACAAGGAAGATAGTATGAGGCGTTTTAACTGGCTTTAATCCTAGCACTGTTGTAATAACTTTTATTCCAATATATTTATTCCACATTAGAAATATTTATCCTGCCTAACTCCTGATTTTAAGCAGGAATTTTTTATGTGAAGCCAGTTGTCATCTGTTTGAAAATAATTATTAAATTAAATAAATGAATCTCTGCTTTTAATCATGGATAATGTCGAGAAAGTTTCTATCTTTAAATAATAAAAGTACAGTACATATAACTCAATATATCTGTTAGATGCAAACATCAAAAATGAAAATAGATCGCAACTTGCGATCTCAAGACAAATTATGCGAGCGGAATGCCAAAACCAATATTCAAAATTATATAAAATTTTGTCAAAACCAGCAATCACAAAAAGTTGCATATGTAACTGTTCCATTCAAATGCAAAATCTGACTGAACTATGCCAGTCTAACTAAAATGCAAACTTTGTCATAAATAACTACACTATACTTTTTCAAAATTACTTTTCAATATAAACCAATCTCTCTGTTAGACGTAAACCTCTGACTGTATTAATAATAATCAGCCCTAAAACTTTTTTACCTTCTGTCAATTGTATATTTATCTCATTACTATTTCATTTAATAGGAATTTCGTGTTTTAATTTTCTGGTAAAAATAATATAATTTGTTTTTAATCAGTATGATCGGTTATAAACACAAATCCGATTGCCCATGAAAGTCCCGATTGTGGGGATTTAATCCCAAAAACGGTTCCTAATTTGGACTCTGCAAGTCTTACAATCTTAAGCATTCTTATTTTTTTTAGGTGGGGGGCGGAATTTATTAAAATACTGTTTATATGTAATACTTGTAAAATGGAAGGTAAAGTTTTAAGCATATGATTTCATTCCAAATCACTATTTTCGAAACATCTAAAATGTCCAAAAATACGGATATGAAGGGAACTTTTGGTGCGAACTTCATATTGGTACTAATTCTACCATTTCAATTCTACATTTTATTTATTTTTCATTTATAGCCTGAAAAGACGTAGCTAAATGTTTTCAAAGCAGCTATTTAAACATCACTAAATTAAATCCGATATATTATGCTATGTCTTAACAGAGAAATATATTCTGAAAAATAAATATGTTTTATGTACTATCACAAGCATACCGAAAATATTTAAAAACTGCATTCTATATAATAAAGGAATTCGTTCAATCTGAATGTAGTAGCAGAAGCAAAACTTATATCTAGAATGCTATGGAATACATGGCCTATAGCAAGGTATTGGCAAAGGTAGAACAGAAAACCCTGAAATACAAATCTTCTCCAGATATCATTGGCCGGTTATTAAAAAATATATTGTATTCCATTCCATTCCACTGGGTAAGTTTGGAATTCTACAATTTCTGAATGTAGTTCTAACATAAATTAAAAACATTTAAACGTTACATTTAACAGGGAATATTTTGAAAAGTAATTTATATTTCTAAAGAATTCTTTAAATCGATTTTAACTTTACCTTTTAATTCCATTTTTCTTCCTATGTATAATTATACATATTTCAATATTTACCAGCCAATTGCTCTCAACTAAGACTTATTTTTTCATAATGCCACATTTAAGGGGACTTTTTGTAGCAAACTTATTTAGCTGCCACATTTAATAATAGATACGTACTCTGTGCAGGTGCAAAGAATCCGACAACGGTAAATGTTCAACTAACTCACAAAATAATGATCATATTTTATAGCGCCGTTTTTATCATAGGTAAAGTAGGCAAATGGTAGACTACTGAAATTATTAAAGAGCTTATCTTTCCTTACCATACACACGTCTCGGATAATATTTTGAATATATTTTATCATGTTCTATCAGTACTTTTGAAACTGAGAACTCTGCTATGCAGGCTTAAGTTATTTGCTTCACAATATTGAACGCAGATTTACATTCCCTACAATGCACAATATGATATGTGTAGGAAAATTACTGTAACAGAGTACTGTATTCAAAATAGAGTTTTCGTTAAATTTACACATATACACATATTGCGGATGTTAGAACACAATTCAAATATTTTTAGAGAAAAGGCTGTTTCTATACATGCGTGCGTGATGTGTTTCCCCTGCAATTGAAATGTAATGTATATATGTGTCAATTATAATAACTCAAGAACTAATTAATGATTTTTGTGAATTTCACAGTTAGTGATTTACTCTTGTACCCATTGGGTTTCAGTAAATATTAACGAATGAAACGTGTTCATTTTCACATTAGTGCCAGAAAATACAAAGAAAAAAGTTGAAATAAACGATAAAATGTGCACATCCACATTCAGCAAGTAGTTTTTTATCAGTTAAATTGAAAATTTGTTCCATTAGCTCTGAAACACCTTGTGTAGTCTAATCTACAATTCTCTTTAGTCTGAGGCGCGACAGCCAAGTGTTAAGCGTGTAGGGATTACACACGGATTACCCGAGATCGATTCCCGTCCCTGCCCAAACTTTCGGTCTGAAATGGGTGCCACTTCCCGGCCGTCTAAACAGTTACCTTACACCTTCTGGGAGCTCCGACGGTCTGGGTCGAAGAAGTAGAGTGTTCTCCAGTTTAACCTATAAGGAAGGTGAAGCTTTTCTTAATTTTTTTCCCTCAAATATAGTGTTTATTGTCTGAATTGTGTGGAGAATTACTTTAAAAGTTCATAAGAAATTTGATTTAGAAAATCGCTAAATTATAGGGATTTTGATATTTTTTCAGAGTTAAAAACTCGGCGTATGGAATTAATATTTTTCAAAAGTATGAGATATTCTTCTCAAAAATCCAGATGTTTTAATTTAGTAGATTTCCCCTAACTTTCTTTGATTTTCATTTACTGTTTGTTTCAATTTTTTTACTTTTCCTATATGCATAATATAGTATATAGGGAAAGTATTGTGACGGGATCGAAAATTCGAAATCGATTTTTTGCGGCAAAGCACGTTCTTATGCATCTGAACTCCAGTCGAACGTTTTTTGGGTGATGTCTATTTGTGCGTGTGTGTGTGTCTGTGGATATCTCACCAACAAATGGGGCGTTTCGAACAAATATTGCTACAAATATTAAAATCGGTGAGTACTGTAAGCTGAATGCTGAAATAGAATGTTAAACACATGTTCAAATTTTCAAATCAAAATGTTAAAAATTTTAAAAAAATATTAAAAATCAGAACTATCAGTAATGTTACACAGATAATAATTTTTTACGTAGTTTTACATTAGAAAACGAATGACACAAATTTCAAAACGCTAGCATGAACTGTGCGTTCTCAAGATATTGCACGTTTTTCTAATAAAGTTATAAAAAATATTACATAAAAATAAAAAGTATTAACTTTAGTGAAATATATTTACTTTTATGCAATATTATGCGACAAATGTGTTAACCTCATTGTCGTGGATCTTGTTCTTTCCGTTTACGAGAGAAGACATTTGTGTAATAGTTTTGTATTTTTCGTCCAATAATCCGCCAATAGTCATTTATATATAAGAAAAGCGCTTCTCTTCCTATATGTGCAACTCTTGGCGAACTTGGCGACTCATGTAGCAAAATATGGCCATCTTGGCGATATGTCATCCCAGATTGACGAAAATAAAGTCAAAATCGCAAAAATTTTGCTAAATTAACGGAAACGACTTCAAATGGTTAAATAATTTATTAAAATATTGTAATTTTTGGAATCTATTGCTTATTGTGGATGCTATCAATATTGATAATTGTTAATTTACAGTTGCGTGCATTGGATACAGCCAAATGTGCAATTTAACGTTAAAAACATTGTTTACTGTGGATCTTATACATATTTTATTCACTATGATATGTTTTGTATATATGATGTTTTCACTGTGAAAGAAGTAAATTTATTGCATCATATAGGGAATTGCATTCTATAGGAATATTGCATTATATATAATCTATAATTGGATTATACACGAATTGAATTGCGTTATATACAGATTGCATTATATAGGAATTGAATTATATATAATGTTTTCACTGTGAAAAAAGTAAATAAATTACATTATATAAGGAATTGCATTCTAAAAGAATTGATTTGCATTATACAGGAATATTGCATTATATTGGATTTAAAATTAGATTATCCAGGAATTGAATTGCATTATATACAAATTGCATTACGTAGGAATTGAATTAAATATCATTTTTTCACTGTGAAGGAAGTAAATTAAATGCATTATATAGAGAAAGTCGTATGCTACCCACATCAGATTCTTTTATACAAGTTAAAAGTAGCATAGCTGTAGCGCAGAAATTTGCGAATCTGTGTATTAAGGGCAAAGGAAAAAATTCTTGGTAAAACCGAATCAAACCTGAATGTAATATGCAAATACATTTTTTTAGTACATTTGGAAATTTTTCTATGATACACAGAAATTAAAATTTTAACACGTAAGAAGTAAAGCTTAGTGAGTGCTTTATTTATTGTCTTACATGTTTTTCTTGATTACTATATTCTAATTAAGATGGAGTTTCCGGTGTATTGTGCTTCCCTGTATATAACGTTTTTTAATCGGTTTCACATACAAACGCAAAACCGAGATTCCACTGTAATTAAATTGCAATATGTCCTTAATTAATTTACTTTGTAATTCAGTTATTACAGTGAACTTACCAATTAAACGTGGATTTTCCGGTATTCTATGTTTTGAAGCGTCCGTTAGTCCGGCACACTTCGAACCACATTCGGATCCAGAGTCGACAACAGGTGGTGGCAAAAGGATACCTTGTATAAGGACCGGGAGATTTGAGGTTCCGCACTGCATAAATATTTTACGAGAAAGGCCAATAATTTGTTAAAAAAGGGGGTTACTAGGTGGCGCGCATTTGTTGCATAGGGGCCGAAATGCTGTCGATGACACTGTTCGGGCCAACTGGAATGTACGTAGGTACATCTACTGTAATAGACTGAATGCTTTTATATGTAGATTGATATGTAGATTGATTATATGCTCATTGAAGTTTACCCTGTACTTTTTTTCACTAAGTTTACCTTGTACATTTTTTCACTGTTGCGCAGACTAAATTAAGATGATTTAGTCTGCGCAACAATTTTGACAAAAATATCACATTTGCTGTCCATTATTTTGTTTTAAGTAAATTTTCCTCATTTTTTACCCTATTGCGTGGTTTTCAACATCCAATAATCCGGCATATTTATTAATCTGGTACCGAAGTTCTATACGTGTCAGATTATCGGAAACTGTTTACTATATATTTTATTTTATTGGTAATCTAGCTAAAAATTTTATTTGTATCTTTTGGTACTCAGTTTTCCGTCTCCCCGAATTAATTTATCACGCTTCGCTACTGTCGATATATTCAATTACAAATATCCCGTACAAAAACATTTTCAATGAGTAAAATGTGATCCATACACTTATAAGTTGATTTACAAAATTTCAGCATTTTATCATAAGAAGTCCCAGAGTTATGTGTAAACTAAGTTGGCGAGGGATTAATCACAAATTAAAATGTAAATGTTTGCAGCAAGAGTGCAAATGACGCAATGCAGAAATGCATCATAGGCAAATAATATCTGCCTCTTATTAATGGATCTTTGGCATGGATGGAAAACATTTTGAACAAGCTTTGTAATCTTTGTGTAAAGTTATTATTTCTACGCAGTGTAGATACTTTTGTACCAATAAATGGCAAAATTATAATTTATTTATGTAATCCTTGTTTTCTTTCGTAATTTATGTATGACCCCTGAAACGCGATCTGCCGACATGATTTTTTCCCTCTGAGAACCCATGTCGATACATCGAAAAGTGGTTTAAGTCAGCATTTTTATCTTTTCATATCTCTCGAACTTTTTATGATAAAATGCTGAAATTTTGTAAATAAAATTATTAGTGTATGGAGCACATTTTACTTATTGTAAATTTTTTTGTACTGGGGCCGTATAAGTATATCTTAAAATTTAATTCCCTTGGAAATTTTAATCGATTTCATAAAATTCTGCACCTGTTTTTAAGCAAATTTGTAATTTACTATATATGTCTAAGTTCAATATTTAAGGAATAAAAGCCGAGGTCAATGTTTTTGGGACACCCTGTATATATACAGTATGTATGTATGTATGTATGTATGTATGTATGTATGTATGTATATATGTATGTAAGTGGAACTCCAAAACCCCTACTCGACCTAGGAGCGCGCGATTTTTTTCGTTTTTAAAAATGTAGGTATCGAATCGAAGAAGTGACCGAAACTTTCGAAAATTCGAAAGAATCAATTCCTATTGGAACGGCCAATATGTGTGTGCATGTGGGGAGGGGGGCGATTTTTAAAATCATGGCTTTAATAAAGTTATTTGTTAGACGACGCTTGCTCTGAATTTAACGCAATTCTCGCGTTGTACTTTCAACTCTGCAACTGACCCGCTGGACATGTTATTCTACAATTGGGGTCCAATTTTGCCGCTTTGCTACTTTTGCGCCCGCACCGAGGGCTCAGAACATGTTAAAACACTGATTGCTCCAAATGCTGATTGCTGTATAATTAGTGACTGCTTGTTTTATGTTAAATTCTGTTGGCAACACTGGCCCTAGTCTTAAGCCTTTTGAATTTTCCTGGGCTATTATATATTATATATTATGGGCAAAATATAGTCATCTTGGCGATATGTCATCCCAGATTGACGAAAATATAGTCAAAATTGCAAAAATTTTGCTAAATTAACGGAAACGACGTCAAATGGTTAAGTTATTTATTAAAATATCGTAATTTTTGGAATATATTGCTTATTGCGGATGCTATCAATATTGATAATTGTCAATTTACAGTTGCGTGAATTAGATACTTTGAAATAGTTTTACATGATGTTACACGAAAAACAGCCAAATGTGCAATTTAACGTTAAAAACATTGTTTACTGTGGATCTTATACATCTGTGGATCTTATACATTTGTTCACTGTGGCAAAAGTAAATTAATTGCATTATGTGCGATTTTTAAAATCATCGCTTTAATGAAGTTATTTGTTAAGCGACGCTTACTCTGATTTTGACGCAATTTTCACGTTGTACTTTCAACTCTGAAACTGACCCACTGGACATGTTTACACTACAATTGGGGTCCAATTTTGGAGTTTTGCTATTTTTGCGCCCGCGCCGATGGCTCAGAACTTGTTAAAAAACTGATTGCTTCAAATGCTGATTGCTGTGTAATTAGTGACTGCTTATTTTATGTTAAATTCTGTTGGCAACACTGGCCCTAGTCTTAAGCCTTTTGAATTTTCCTGGGCTATTAAAATAGTGTTTACATGTAATAAATATGAACTTATGGGGTATTAAACTTTTAAACAGATGATTTCATTCCAAATCATTATTTCCGAAAGTACTAGAATGATTAAAAAAAATACGGAAATTGAAAGCATTTCATATTGGCACTAATTTAACCATTTCGTTTCTAAAATTCCAGAAAGGTCTTAGTTAAATGTTTTCGATTGCAGCCATTTGAACAGCCTTCAGTTAAATCCAAAACGGATATCATCATTCGGTATGTTTGCAAAATATGAGATTGTGAAAAATTAAAATATATTTGTGTACTTTCTAGGTATATCGGAAATTTCGGAGTATATATTTGGAGTATATATTATATAAAATTGATTTCGCTTAACCCGTCTGGAATGAACTAAGCGATGATGGGTCCAGAAATCTGCGCCGAAGAAAAATGCTGCAGTCTTATTTAACTTATTATTAAACTGTATTGAAATTTATAAATTTTATTGAACATTGTAAATGGGGACCATATATCAAAATAGAAATGTAATTTTGTGATATATCACAAAAAAGATGAAACTGGATACATAGGATATCCAACCGCGTAGTGAGTACCACAGCTGTATATAATCTCTGTCTGCGTAATGCGTTATTTAGATGCCTTTGTGTTAAAAAATTTTATTTTGAAACATGTTAACGTATTTTCAATCTAAAAAGTTTCCATCGTCAATTTGCTTGAGTTCCCTATTTTCACTAATAAAACACTCTTTCACATCCCACGGAAAAGTGGCATAAGTCAGATTTTTTTTCCTTTATCATAATTCAGTTGATTTTAAAGATACAGATATACAGTTTTTTTAATGATCTTGTTGGATAAAAATAAAAAAATTCTGATTGAATAAATTTATCTAAGGGTTTGTATAAAAATTTAAAAATTGTAATATTTTGAAAATTAATGGTAGGACAATTTCATTAACATAGTCTTATTTCCTACATTACTTTCAGCATTTTTGCAATTTACATTGCCCACTTATCTAAAACAGGTAAGGAATTAAAGCGGGTTTCAATCTTTCTGGGACACCCTGTATAGTATAATACATCCTTTATTGGGTGTTCGCCAAAAATTTGTGATGTCTGTGAGTGCTCGCGGGTTATAAAATGTTGTAGACTCTTGGTCTATATTGTGAAATGGCTGAAACTTTTGAAGTACGTTATAGACGTAAATGATATTTTGGCAACCATGTTTCTTTGATTAGGAGATTTAAATCCAAATATGGCGGATATTTTCAAAATACGCTAATGGGTAGTCGGTAAATAGTAAAAGAATAGTAAAGAAAACATATCGATATCATCAAACTTAGCTTATCTGTGACAACCTTCATGCTATTTGTACTACCTATTTCAATTATTTGCCACGACATCATTAGGCGTAGCTTGCAAGATTTAACGGAAAGACAAGTTAGAAAAATTCCTGATTAATTGAAATCATGTTTTATATATAATGCAGTTACTAAATATTTTCGGGAGATGTGGACAGTACATAAAAGATTTTAATTTTTCGCAATTTCTTACTCTGTGAAAATATAGCGTAATAATATCCCTTGCAGTTTAATGAAGTGTCTGAATGACTACATTGAAAACATTTAGCTACGACATTTTGGAAAACAAATGAAAATCAAATAAAATTTAGGACTGAAATGGTAGAATTAGTAATAATACGAAATTCACATCGATATGTTCTTTGTATTTCCGTATTTTTTTCGGTCATTTCAGAACTTTAGGAAACAGTGATTTCGAGCAAAAACATCTGATTCAAAATTTACCTTCCTTTTTATATTTATTAGATATATAAATTATATTTTAATAGTTCAAGATTCATAATGCATAAGATGAGAGCACTCCTTCCAACGGAATTTAGCATAACATATAGAGACCAAAAGGACATGAGAGTCAAAAATTGGGACAGTTTATGGAATCACACCCCAAAAATCGAGCCTTTCAGGGACGTTCAGTTTTTGTTTAAATGTAATCATACTATTCAAAAATTATCATATTAATATTTTTACCAGGTAAACGAGACACAAAATTCTATTAATTAAAACACACTGCACACACACACACACAACATACACACACATACACACATTTTCCATTACTAAGTAAGACATATATAGTGTAATATATCCTTTATCGAGAGCTCGCTAAAAATGTTGATGTTTGTGAGTGTTCGCGAGTTATAGAAAGTTCTAGACGCCTAGTCTATATTGTGAAATGGCTGATCTTTTACAGTACGTTGTAGACAAAAATGATTTTTTACCAACCATGTTTTCTTTGATTAGAAGATTTAGCGCAAATATGGCTGCTATTTTCAATACACGCTAACGAGCTGTCGATTAATTGTAAAAGAATAGCAAAGAACACATATTGATATTATCCTACTTAGCTTTTAAGTGACTCTCAATGTTCTAAATATTTTAATTCCTTACCACATCCTTATGTCGGCGTAGCCATCTAGATTCAATACCTGAAGTCCTCTGAGTAGTCGAAATCATTTTTCATATAAAATGCAGTTTTTAAATATTTCCGGTATATATGGACAGTACATAAATATATTTTAATTTTTCACAATCTATTACTCTGTGAAGATAATAAGAATATCCCTTTTGGGTTTAGTTAAGGGAAAACTAAATGACTACGTTAAAAATATTTAGCAATGACTTTCTGAGCTACAAATGAAAAACAAATGACATTTAGAATAGAAATGGTAGATTTAGTACTAATATGAAATTCACACCGTAAAGTTCTCTCCCTATTTTCTTTCTTTTTTTTTGGTCGTTATAGAACTTTCGGAAATAATGATTTGGAATAAAATCATTTGCTTAAAACGTCACCCACCTTTTTATATTCATTACATATAAACAATATTTTAATAGCTCAGGAATTAGAATGCTTAAGATGATAGCAGTGTTCCCAAAAAAATTTGAGTGCAGTGTTACCAAGAGATAAACGAAACCCACAATTCTATTAATTGAAGCAAACTTCACACACACACACATATATTTTCGTTTAGTAAGTAAGCTGTATATTACAATATCCAGTATTATCCAGTACTTCTCAAAAACTGTTGATGCCTGTGAGTGCTCGCGAGTTATAAAAATTGCACACTCATGGTCTCTACTGTGAAATAGTTAGCTGATCGTTTGAAGTATGTTATAGACTTAAATGATTTTTGCCAACCATGTTTCTATCTGATTAGGAGATTCAGCGCGAAAATTGCGGTAATTTTCAAAACACGCCAACGAGGGTCTCTATATTGCAAAAGTATAATAAAGGAAACATATTGATGCAATCAAATTTATCTTATATGGGACTCTCGTTATGCTATTATTAAAGTGTTAATTATACACAAATATGATATTTCTCTACATTTATTTTTTGATAATAAGTAGTTATTAAGTACTATTTTTATAAAATCATTTTTATGCATTATAATTATTTTTTTTTTCGTTAGGGGGGAGAATAACAAATATATTGTACCGTAAAGGATATTTCGTAGGACCACTGCCTGTTCACAAACAAGTGCCTAAGACACTTGCTTGCTGTAGTTATGCATATTTATCGGACTGTAATCCAGAAAATAAGAACACTTTTAGAAGAGACATATTGATAAAGGTAAGAAAATACGTAAAACGTCTCTAATCGGAATCTCAAAATTCTTTTTAAGTAAAATTTTTCCCGGAGACGCTTCAAAATTTGACACGTAGAGTAGAAACGGCGTTTGTTATCCAAATTTATTTTTTTATAAAATGGTGTGATAAAGGAGAACTTATATTATAAAGAGAGTAATGTTTATTAAGAGAGAGAGCGAGAGAGCGAGAATGAGAGAGAGAGAAATAGACAGAGATAGAGAGAGAGAGGGAGAGTAAAGAATCTTATTGCTCCAACCGGGAATCGAACTCTGAATTTCCGAACTGGCCAGCCGACGCTCTACCGTTCAGCTACTGGGACGAAATTGCAAGCTCTTATCGACGAAGTGGACTCTGAATTCTCCCCCCTCAAACGTCAGATTGGTGTGCAACTGAAAATCTAACTGACCACCTCCTTATATTTATACCTCAGGTTAGCCTCCTAATACTACTATTTTTACCCAGGATAATATCCTGCGTGGTCGTTGTCCTTTTAATTTGAAATCGGCGCTCAATGTACTAGAGTGCATTGGATTATTGCTAGTCGTACTAAGGTCACTTTCAGTCCTCCGACGAGCTCTTAACTCAATAAAAAATAAATCTAATTATCTTAATTTCATTATATCCAAAGCTTTCCTTGCCAAAAACCTTGTCAATATTTCTTGGGTAAATGCTCACAAGAATATATTTGGAAATGAAATTGCTGATTACCATGCCAAAATTGCTGCTATCTCTGGTTCCCCTATCACTATTCCTTTTCTTTACTAGCTCCTCTCAAAATTTTGTAAATCTCATATCCTTAATCTTTGGCAAAATTATCTTAATGATTATATTTCCACCAGGACTGGTGATCCGGCTAGAATTCTGTCTTATCTCCCTATCGTGAATCCTAATTTACAAATTTTTAATAAATACCTCATTTAGTTCTTACTGGTCATGGTCCCTTTCTTGATTACCTATACTTTTCAGAATTGAATCGACCTCTAACTGAATTTGCAATAAATTCGCTGACGTTCACCATTACATTTTCGATTGTCCTTTTTCAAAAAATTTTGATGTCTGCAAACCCTCCCCCTCTAATAAACCAATTTGGTTCTCCAAAGTTCGTTCAAATCCGTCTTCAGTAGATAAAATTAAAAACTGAATTTTTGTTGCCACGGAAATTCCTAATAAAGTGACCCAAGCTTATGAGTAGATTCGGCTCTCAATTAATTTTGATCAATGAATCCCTTTATTTCATTCTTATTAACTTATACGGACTTATTGTGTTTCCTCCATATTTTCTGTTTAAAAAAATGAAAAAGCTATGTTAACTGTTTCTATTTTCTCGGTTCTTTTTTATTTTTTTGACCCTTTTGATTTGTATTTTTTCTAAATTTTCTTTTCTAAATTTTATCCTAAATTTCTTAAATTTCTGTTTTGTTTTCCTTGTGCCTAAATTCTTTTCCTATTCCATATATTTTCTTTTTTTATATATTTTCTAAATTTCACTTTTAAAATTTCATTATTTTATTTAATTGTAATCTATTTATCATTATGTTAATATACCTCACTCCAAATTTTATTTTTTAATGATATTTTTATCTATATTCGCATCTTTGCACTAACCTACAGTGTTGATTTGTTCGGGCGCCATTGTAAAGAACCTTGCTGCCTCAACAAGGAATCGAACCCTGGATCTCCCGTACTGGTCATCCGATGCTCTACCGTTTCATTCCTGTCTCATTTCTTTCTTAAATTACTCCGCACCACTGGCCCTAAGATGTTTCACAAAAAAAGAATTATGATCGCAGTGAAAGTTATGTACTACTCACATCAGATTTTAATGTTAAAGAAAGTTCCTAGTTTTAGCAACATTCTAAAACTCTCACTTTTGAAATTCATAGATTTGTAGCATCCCTAGGCACACTCTAAGAATGTTCTGGGTAGTTTACAATGAGATAACGCGTTACAGTCTCGAAGGAGTTATATAACGAGTTTTGTGCTTCTTTTGTAAAAATAGAGGAAATGTTTCCTTCCTAGAAATATACGATTTTTGCAGTACCAATAATTCGCAGTACTAACTGTACCCGCGCAGAGCATTAGCGCCTTAGTGTTGTTTAAGGCTCGCCATCTGTTGGTAACTTACTGCCCGATCTCTCGAGTGTGAGCCTCCACTGGACTTTTAAAACATCTATCTCTGGGACGTAGCCAGAAACGGAATTGAAGAGGGACTGGAGGGAAATCCAAGGGGGGATTAACAGTCTTATAGGAGAGGCTGACCAAAAACACGATTAATCATTAGCATTTATATACCATAATAGTTACTGTTATATATTTTAATTCATATAAATTATTAATGAATAAAATGTATATTTATATTTGAAAACTAGAGCTCATTATTTATATCCATATATCTACTATACACCAATATTAATATATAATAATTAAAATTGATTTTAATGTAAGCATTAACCAGTAATAAAGCTGTTAATAATTTTTGTAGAAACATTATGAAAGTTAATGCTTAATATTAACTCTTACCTACTTATCAGTTGATTTTGAATCTGTAATGTATAACATTAAAGCCCACAATAATACAAAACTATCCTGAATATTATTATCATAATTTTTAAATATTTTTAAATATATAAATAAATTGATCATTAGTATAATCTGAAATTCAGCTAAATTAAAAAATCTTTAAAACGAAGTAATTAAAAAAAAATATTATCAAAGAAATTTTGTATGCAAAATTTGAATGACATTTTATATGAAATTTCATATCACTACTATAAATTTAATATTTTTATCAGGGGGTGGGGTGCTGAGTATACCTCTTGAGGGGGCTTAGTCTCCTTTGACCCCTACCTGGCTACCTACTGGCCCCTACCTGTCCCCTACCTGTCCCCTACCTAGCCATACAAATTTGCACACCAGGAAGTAATTGTGGGATCGTAACAAAACTTGGCATGAAGGTACGTGTTAGGAAGAAAGGCCGATTCTTTTATCCGAATCGTACTAAAAACTAATCAGCACCAGGGTCGTACCCAAGTGACTTGCCTACCAATTTTTATGAAATTCGGTCTAGTAGTTTTTTAGTTAGAGTGGATACATACATTGCACAGACAGACACACACACAGACGTCACGCTAAAAATAGTTTTTTCGTATTCTACAGGTCTCGAAACGCGTAAATCCGTCGAAAACTCGAGTTACGATTTTCGGCATGATCCCAATAATTTCCCTATATATTACCATATATTGCAGGGAAAGTAAAAAGTGCGATCACACATCACTTCTTGCGAAAAAAATCAAAGGACTGGCTCCATTCTAGAAACATAAAAGAAATGCTTTTAGAATTGAAGTTTTTATCGTTAAAGTTTTGTTGGAAAAGCACATCTCAGCTTTTAATTTTCCAGCGCTTTGAAAAGTTTTGTACTTTGCATAAAATTAATAACTCTTCGCCGAGCAATAAGGGTTTTGTATCTGTGGCAGCCGGTAATACGACGCATGTGAGTTGATTAACAGAAATTCTGAAATCTTGAAAAAAAAGTAAATAAAATAAGATAAAATAAAACTTTTGTTAGTCTCGCTTAGAATATTTGAAACAATTTTTTACGGCTCTTAAATACGTAGTATAATATATAGAAAAGTATTCTGACAAGATTGAGTATTCGAACACGATTGTTCGACGGAAGAACACGTTTCAAGGATTTTTGAAGTCGTGTCGAGCGTCTTTAAGGTGATATCTGACTTTATCGGTGTGTATATATGTTAGTGCGTATGTGAGTGCACTCTAAAACATTCTGAAACCTTTGCTAATTTTTCGGCAAACATCCAGAAAATCTGCAATTACGGGCGTTCATGAAAATTCCAGCTTCATTTATGAAATATTCAGCTAATTATCGTCAGCCGAAGCGTTATATTCGTGTTTTTATATCTGAATTATCCCAAACTATCCTGAACTAACCGTTAGGGACAGCTGATTCACTTGAAATTTTCAGCAACGTGCTTGAAAATGTTTTAGTGTGAGTATGTTAGTGTGTTAGTTTGCATTTGTGTTCGTGAATTTGTGGACGCGATATCTAACGAACGAATGGTACGATTCGAAAATAATCTGGTGTAATTAATACAATCAGTGAATTCTGGAACCATATAGATTTTAAATGCAATTGAATGTTCTCAAATCCCTAAAATTTGAATGAATTTTAAAAAAAACATTTAAAATCAAGACTTTCATTAATGATAAATAAATAATTATTTCAGACTTTATATTTTACTATAAAAATAAGGTCAAAACTTTAGAACTTTAATATAGACCGTTCGCGAGATAATGCACATTTGTCGAATAAATTTATCAAAATAATTTTAATAAAATTTAAAAAGTAGTTAATATCATTCAATATGTTTGTTCACTTTCCATATGCAATATTATGCAATCTGTTAAAGCCATTCTCGTGTATCTAGATAGTTCTAGTTACGAGAGAAGTTCCTTTTTGTAATTTTAGTTTAATATTTTGACCCTGAAGATGGTGTCACACCAACAACAAGCTCATCGAAAGCTCGAATTCGTATATAAGGAAAGTAATATATGGAATATTATTGTGACGGGGTCGAAATTCGAATTCGAGTTTTCGACGAGAGAGCACGTTTCAAGCATCACTGAACACGACTCAGACGTTTTTAAGGTGATGTCTGTGTATGTATGTGTGTGTGTGTGCGTGTGTGTGTGTCAGGGAGTCTGTGGAGACTATATCACAAACGAATTAAGCGATTCCAACAAAATTTGGTGCAAAAATTACAATCAGCGAATACTGACAGCCTATTGTTTTTACATGCAACCGAATGCTCAGAATACCCTAAATTTTGAAATAAAATGTTGAAAAATCATCAAAAAATTAAAACACTCAACAAAGTTACGTAAATAATCACTTCTTATGTAATTTTCTATTAGAAAACGATTGACATAAGCTGTAGAACGCTAGCATGAATCGTTCTAGAGATATTGCACATTTTTCAAATAAATTTGTCAGAAAATCAAATAAAATTAAAAAAAAAGTATTAACTGTTGTGAAATCTGTTCATTTTTTATATGTAATATTCTACGATAAATGTATTATCATCTTCTCGTAGATCTAGCTCGTTGCATTCACAAGAGAAGACACTTTGGGTCATAGCTTTCTAATTTGACGGCATTAGTCGGAATAACTTATTTATCCATCCTCAATGCTTGGCAAAATTTTGCCGATGAATTTGGCAGAATATCGTAAATTTGGTGACTTTTTAAATGTTGCGAAATTGACGATTATGTCGCCAAATTGATAAAAATGTCACCAAATTTATAAAGATGACGCTAAATCAATGAAATGAAGACTAATTAATAAAAATTCAATATATTGGAAAGAATATAAGAATCTACTGTAAGAGAAAATACTTGAGTAATAGTTTTGTATTTGGATGCCATTATCCGTTCATCTACCATAAGAATAACCTATTTCTCCGACCATAATGCTTGACGAAATATTGGCGAATATCGCCAACTTGGGCAGTTTTCAATGTCGCCAATTTTTGATGTCGCCAATTTTTAATGTCGTCAGTTTTCAATGTCGCCAAACTGATCAAAATGCCGACAAATTAATATAAATGTCGCCAAATTGATAAGAATGAAACTAAATCAATGAAAATGACACCTAATTGATAAAAATTCAATATTTTGGAACGAATATAAGACTCTACTATAAGACTACTACTATAAGCGAAATTCTGTCGACGAATTTTGGTGGCACATCGTCAACATTTAAAATGCTGCCAAATTGGCGAAACTCTTGTTAAATTGATAAAAAAGTTATCAAATTGATAAAAATGTCTCCAAATTGATAAAAATAACGCCAAATAGGGTGCAATGTTTAGCAAATTTTTAATTCCGTTATATGGTGGGTATAGCTTTTATTATATAATAAAAGGCTGTTCTAAATATCGCCAACTTAGCGTTATCTAGCCCCCACATTGACGAAATTATCGTCAAAATTGGAAAACTTGACGCCAAGTTAATAAAAATTATGTGTATTTGATGAATTTGCTATAAAATATTTAAATATATGGACTATATTACTTATTAAGGATGCTATCAGTATTGATAATTGTTAATTTAGAGTAGTAAAAATATAATTGAGTACAAAATAGTTTTAGATGCTGTCATCCGGAAAAGCGCCTAATATACAAATTAATGTTACAAACGCTGTGCCGTGGATCATTTCATCACCTTTTCACTGTCATGTGCTGTCATGTGCTGCCATCACCTTTTCAAAGTCATGTGCTGCCAAACTTCAGATTTCTTGCTTTGTTTACACACTACTTGTTCATTAACATTTCACCGATAACTTGATTCTTTATGTATATTTAAATATATCTTACCACAATGAAAAAGAGATTAAGTAAAAGGTGAAACTTCATTTTCAGAGATTATAAATTTTTGCAAATTTGGCGATATTTTCTTCTTTGTGTAATTGGCGATATATTTCCGTTATTGCTTTATTGCATACAAGTCTTGAGACAATGCAATAACTGAATTCAATTTTTTCTTTTAACCCTGCATTAATCAATCGACGAGTATTATTAAAAAAAAACATTTTATATAATTCAAATCAGGAGTCAGTTCAAATCAGGAGTTAGTCTATAGCTTCACCCACATTTTAGGATTTTTCTAACAAAATATTTATTTTACTAACATGTGATATATGATTATCTTTTAATATTAGTTTATTTCTTTAAAGAATATTAATAATACCTTAACATATTAGAATATTCTCTAAAAAATTGAGAAATACGCTAACTCAAGAGCAACGGCATATGTAGAAAAGAGTCATAAAATATAAGTATATACATTATATTAAAAGTCAAATAAAAATAATATTGTGACATTTAAATGAATAGAACACCATGTATTTGAAATTTACAATGTTAATATTAAGAAAGAATGATAATATCCGTGACAATTATGTTAGCTCAAATCTTCAAAAATTATAAATATATTAAATTAAATGCATACCTGGTTTGTTAACGAAAAATCTGGAACTAGATGGAATTTTTTTAAATTCGAACGAAAACTTCG
The DNA here is from genome assembly GCA_951213105.1 of Amaurobius ferox. Taxonomy (NCBI): domain Eukaryota; kingdom Metazoa; phylum Arthropoda; class Arachnida; order Araneae; family Amaurobiidae; genus Amaurobius; species Amaurobius ferox. The sequence continues at coordinate 55,877,060 of OX578155.1, read as the reverse complement.
AAATTTTATATTTTCATAACATGGAAGAACAGGACAAAGTTTGATATTTATAATTAAGCATGAAAGGGATTATTTAAAAAATCTGATGTGGGCAGCTCATGACTTTCCTTATATAATGCAATAAATTTACTACTTTTACAGTAAAAAAATAGATTATTTTAATAGTAGTTATTTATATTCTTTCCATGAAATTGAATTTTCGCCAATGAATGGTCATTTTTCATGTCGTCATTATCAATGAGTCATCACTGATTTAGCGTCATTTTTATACATTTGGCGAAAAATTTAAAAAATCGTGCTTGCTGAAAATGCACATTTGAATCACCAATGTTAATGTTCGCCTCGAGTGGGATCTACTTTTCATTTTTAAGTTATGTGAAGAAAAAGAAGATACATTAATTTAAATCTTTTACAAGTCACGCAAAATTATACCACCTCTGCTGAAATTATTTTTTCCTATATATAATAAGAAAAATTGAGATTGAAAATGGAGTAATACAATTAGAAGTTGTGTGTTTACGGGGCTGTAAAGAGGTCAAGGGGGATTGTGACCCCCTTTCCTGGTTTAAGCATGCTTTTATTCCCAGGAAACACTCCCAGAAACCACTACACGCCCGAAACAACAATCAACAGTATGCCAGGGGAAAAAACGGAATCCCGAAATAAAGATCTTAAAGTCACAAGAACATATAAAAGCATATAAAATAAAATGAAACAAGTATGAATAAAAATATATTCTAACAAATGTATAAAGTTTTAAAAAGGATGTTCGTAGATGTGCTACGTCGTTAGAAGTCCATAGAAGAAATCCATGATAAATTCCAGATGTATAGATAGATAAGCTCATGGTTACAGAGAATTAAATTCCAAACGGGTAGAGTTGAGTTGTAGTAAATCATCAAAATTAGCATATATTTCTTTACGGTACTTTTTCCAATATGCCATATAATAATGTCTTATGAAACGAGGTGGTTATGAATGTTTTAAGGCTTCCATTATTAGACGTCGTATGCAAATATCAGTTTGTTTATCAGTTGAATTTAAACGTCTGTATCTTGCAAAATGATTAATGATCGCATTACGTTGTATAGTTATACTTATATTATATGAGTATCATTAATATAATATGAGTTTCCATGAAGATTGTGAATCGGATCGGTTTATTTTAAATGATGGATATAAGAGCTTAGCATATGTTCATTAAAAAACTTAAATGATTGAATTATAGTGGATTGAATTGTGATGATGTATTATATACAACGGGTGAAATTATTCTATTATATTTTAAATGATGGAACTATAGGATTTTTAAAATGGTTATTTTAATTTATGGATATTTTAAATTATGGATATTTTAATTTATGGATATTTTATACGGATATTTTAATTTTATGGATATTTTTAATGATGGGACGATCGAATGAGGATGATGGAATCGGAAGTCCCTCCGAGATGTTGGTGGTAGGGGAAGGAGAGTACGGTACCTGTGGATGCCTCCCCCACTGGGTTCCGGTCTAAATAGGGTGAATAAAAAGAAGGTTATGGAGATTGTTACGGAGGATGCTGTAGCCCAGTAGTTAGTGAGCGAGAGCATTCAAACTAGAACATTAAAAAAAAATCAGGAAATATTTAATTCTGCTTCACAGCTTGCAAAGGTAGTGTTCCAAACTGAATTGAAGATTCCAAGACTCACATTAAAGCAAACAACACGTGCAAATCCTCCAACTACTTCTGTTGAAGAATACTACAGGGTGACTATCTTCATGCCTTGTGTTGATAGTCTGATTCAAAATTTACATGATAAATTTGTTTCAAATGAGGATATTCTACCAAGTTTCCAGATACTTCTTTCTGGTTTTACTTCTGTTAATGACACAAGCAAGTTGGAAAGTTTGTCTCCATATTTCGACGATAAAATTTCACTCTCAAAACTGAAAGCTGAATATGAACTGTGGTGTGATAGAGTTTTAACATTGAGGTCCTGAAAGTTTTAGAGCATTGTAGTAGTACCTATTATCGTAAGATCAGGTACCTCCTTACTGTCTTGGCTACGTTACCAGTAACAAATGTTAGTGTAAAAAGATCCTTTTTGACACTGAAAAGAATGAAAACTTTGCCCCGTAGTGTAATGAGTGATTAAAGATTGAGTGCACTTGCCATGATTTCAATTCACTCCAACATTACTGTGGAACCGGACAAAGTCATACATATTATGGCAGGGCAAAAGCCGAGGAGATTGCTTCTGTAGCAAATAAAAAATGTCGATCTGCGATTGAGCTTGTATGACAGTTAATTCGCTTCTGGAATTTGAATAAGTAAAATATAAATAAAATAAGTAAATTATAACTTTCCACCTTCAAAGTTTTTAAAATTATATGTATCTGTGGTAATAAATTTATAATTTAAAAATATTGTAGTAATTAATTTTACTTCCTTAGATTAAATAATTGAGGTCAAACAAGTTTAAGTTGTAATATATAAAAATCAAAAGGAAAAATGAAATCGAAAAAAAAAATCTGATGTGGGCAACACATGACTTTCTTTATATAACGCAGTGAATTTACTACATTTACAGTAAAAAAAATAGATTCTTCTTATAGTAGATACTTATATTCTTTCCAAAATATTGAATTTTCGACAATTAGTCATCATTTTAATTGATTTAACGTTATTTTTATCCATTTGGCGAGATTTTCGTGAATTTCGAAACATTTAAAAAAGTCACCAAGTTGGCGACACTCCGCCAAATTCGTCGCCAAAATTTCGCCAAGCGTTATGGACGCAGAAATAAGTTATTCTTATAGCATATAATTTACTATTTGCGTTCAAATGCAAAAATATTACTCAAAGTATTTTTTCTCATGAATGGAGCGAGCTAGATCCAACAGAATGATGTCACCCAATTTATTGCATGATATTGCATATAGAAAGTGAACATGTTTCTCAACACTTAATATTTTTTTTAATTTATGGGATATTTTGATAAATTTATTTGAAAAATGTGCAATATCTCGAGAACGGTTCCTGCTAGCGTTCTAAAGTTTATGTCAATCGTTTTCTAAGGAAAAATTACATAAGGAATGTCTATTTGCGTAATTTTATTAAAGGTTTTTATTTTTTGAAGATTTTTTCAAAATTTCACTCGAAAATTTAGGGGAATTCTGAAAATTCGATTACGTTTAAAAACAATAGGCTTCCAGTATTCACGGATTGTGATTTTTGTACCAAATTTCATTCGAATCGCTCCATTCGTACGTGAGACATCGTCTCCACAGGCTCACTGACACACACACACACACATACTTTCACACACAGACATCACCTCAAACATGTTTGATTCGTAATCAGGGATGCTTGAAACGTGCTCTTCCGACGAAAACTTGAACTCGTATTTTCGAAATCGTCACAATACTTTCCTTATACATTATGTATATAAGGAAAGGAAAAAACAACGGCAAGTGGGCGGGGGGAGGAAGGTCACAGCTCGGCACTAATTGAAAAAGTCAAGGCTAGAAAATTAAAGGTCCATTACGTAAAGGTTTCAAACATAAGGTTCAGCCCCCCCCCCCCCCGAAATGAAATTCTGGCTACGGGCCTGTTCCTGCTATTAGTAAAGTAAACCTGCTGACTTTTTATGAATTCATATTAAACTACTTTTTAACATCAAGTCTTAGCATCAACTGATGTGCTTTACTGTCAGGAGTTAAACTTTTATTGCTCAGGCCTAGAATTGCCGTTTACTTCTTGGTACCACACCATCAAAATATGAAATATTTTAGCTGTTACAGTCTGCGATCACAATTTTAATCTTTTGAACTATTTTTAAATTATTTATCTAATTTCAATATTTAAATATTCTGATCTGTTTTCAAAATCTTTAAAGAGGACAAACTACCAGCTAATAAAAGCTTTATTTATGAACAGCCATTTCGGCACCATCGGACGGGAGCCACAATCAATTTTTTTTAATTTCTTAAGATAATTGTAATTATAAATACAGATAAATGATGAAGAATACGCTCATTGAATTTATTCTCATTTTTCTAGATTTATTAGAAGTAGAGAATATGTAAGACTCACTCATGTACAGCCAACAGCACTCATGTAGGTGCTCCTGGTTAAGTATGTACTCCTGATCATGCAACATAATTTCGGCACCATTGGACTAAAGCTACTGCTGAATTTTTTTTCTATAAGATATTTGTAATTCTACGTACAGATACATGATGAAGCATATGCTCATTGAATTTACTGTTTTTTTTTCTAGGTTTATTACAAGTAGAGAATAAGTAAGAATACAGCCAACAGCACTTATATATATATTCCTTGTTAAGTCAAGAAACCCCCAAGCGGAAAATGAGAAAGCTGGCCCACTGCTCCTATTCATGAAAGCAATCGCTACAGTCATTGTTGGTTGCCTTTCTGTTGACAACTGTCGTTGGAAAAGTTGCAGATTGCTGTACTTTGCTTTCTTGTCAGCTTCATTCACTAATGCTGGCATAAGCGTAACCAAGGAGAATGTCAGAAAGCTGTGGACGATAATAAATAAATACATTTTCATATGTCCGAGCATCGCATCCGTTCCCAATAATAGCAGCAATATAGAAAATATTATTAACGTATAGGAGATAATAACGAAGATCACGAAGAAGGACATAACATCATCAAATCTCTGAAGGACAAAAATGATAGAATTGTAGTGAAGATTGCATTCTTCAAGATCTATTTGATAAGACGAAGGCTTGCGAATGTTTCTTTTCGTGTAGCTGGAAACGATGTTATGCAGGTGCTTGCAAAGAGCGATGTAAACAGACACGAATATGCATGGAAAGGTAAAAACAAACGCGTAGATCAGGCTAAATAAGAAACATGTTGAGATAAGTAGTGCTTCATTTTGTGGATGTAGCATTCCAAACGAGATGGAACTTAATAACACTTCGTACATGTCTTTATCAAAGGGAAATCGGGTTGCAACACCGCAAGAAACTTGTACAATCAGCACCCAAGCGATACATATGCTAATAAGCCGAATTGGTGGTAAGACTTGAAAAAATTTTCCCAGTCTCAATACCTCCAGAATGATACTCGAAACTTTGGATTGGTGTCCAATAAGAAAGTACCACAATGCAAATATGTTCATGTCTCTACAAAATTCGGAAATAAAATATTTCACGAAATTCTCACTCACAAAATAATAGTGCGGGAGGACAGAAACTTTAAATGCCAAAATGTATATCCAGCCAGCAACTGAGAATATTCGGTTGAAGAACAGCAGTTTTGATTTCCAAGTAGAAGTTTGTGTCGTGCAAATATCAATTCCGAAAATTAAAAACATACAGGAAATTTTTCTGAAAGTTTTGCATAGCTGAACAGTCTGATCACATTCTTCAGAAGAATGATTGACATTGCGAGTTTTTCTAAACACCCATGAGATCATATTTCTTTGACAGAAAATAAAAGATTCAATATAGATGCTGATTAATTTACCTCTTTATGTATTTTATTGTAAATATTGTGCACTTCAGTCTGTTACATTAAATATGAATTGACAATCTTCTGAAATGTTCTTTATTTATATTTTAGTGAATTGAAATTATTTTATGTTATAAAGATCATAAGATGATTCATGTAATGCCTCTCTTTTTCGCTGAATCTTGAAATACACTTACCATTTAGTTTCTCTAACTTTGTTTCCAGAATAAGGGGGTTGGTTCTCATACTTGGTAAAGAATTAACCGTTTTTAAAATCATTCCATTCATATTAGCTCTTAAAAGTAATTTAATTACAGACAAATGGTGCATTCATTGGAAATATTTGATTTATAGTTAACACTCTCTTCAATCAAATAGAGAAAAAATCCAGTTTCAAGACTATCACAAATCGGTTGAAAATCAACTTCACTCACTATTTGCTATATCTTAAATTTTCAAGTTCCAATTCAAATATTGGCAGGGAATACATATTTCAGAGTAGCTGTTAAAAGTGATTTAATAAGAGATATAAGGTGCAATTATTGGAATTATTTGATAAAGTTACCACATTTTACAACACAATAGAGACAATTTTCAGTTTCAAGTCTATCACAAGTCGGATGAAAATCAACTGCACTCACAATTTACATTACGTTAAATTATTTTAAAGTAACAATTCAAATATATTCAAAGAATATATAAATACATACACCACAAATAACGTCATTTTCGTCGATATTAAAAATGTTAATAATTATTAATGGATTTTCTGATTTTTAAAATTTATCTTTTATAATCTTTAAGGTATTTCACATATTTGTTAGAACATTAATAATCGTAAACGTTTAAAAATTGCAGCGCTCGCACGTATGCAGAAATCTACGTGTTCAAAATAATTGTTCTAAATGACTTAACGCTGCTACAGTTTGTCTGTTCTTTGTCAACTAGAAATGTAATATCCAACAAAATTAAATACAACGATTTGCATAGATGTGGCTTGAAGTGGCTCCGGAAAATTATATCCAATTTCTTACACAATTCACTTGTATAAAAATGAAACTAAATTCTGATTCAACATACGTATAAATAAAATTTTCTCTTTTCTTTTAATGCCTTTGTCGGTGTTCTTTAAATGCCTTCTATTCCGATTTCATATCGGAAGGATAACGACCACACCAGAAAATTTCCTGGAGTACGGAAATAGTATCAGGAGGTTGAGTCAGATTGAGAGTTGCAGGTAGAGTGTGTTTTTGTGTCGCGAATTCAGAGTCCATTTGAGTCTCAGTAGCTCAACGGTAGAGTGCCGACTGGCCAATACCTTGGTTACCTTGGTTGAATCCGGGGTTTGATTTCCGGTTGGGAGTGCAAGACACTTTACGCATGGTATTAAACATGCTGATAGAATAATTTAATATTTTGATGTCACGTTTATGTGGAAGTATCTAACTTCAATAGGATAGAAAAATAAATGTGTTGGCTATGAACATGCAAACCATTTGCAGTCCTTTGAAATCCCTACTAGGATATATAATTGAATTTTGGATTAGATTCACAGTTTTCAATATATAAGGATTAAACCTTTGATATTTTTGTGATGACAGACAGTGATAAGTTGTTGTTGAAACCCAGACCGTCCGACCTACTAGAAAGGTGTAAGGTAACTGTTTGGACAACCGGAAAGACGGTGATAAGTGAAATATTTCATACTAGGATGCTATGGTACCAAGAAATAAACATTAAGTCGAGGTCTGGTTATGAAATTTTAGTTCCTGATAACAGTAAAGTACACCAGCTGACTTTTTATGGATCCATCATAAACTAATTTTTAACTTCAAGTCTTGGCGTCAGCCTGTATGCTTCACTATTAGGAATTGAACTTATTATATTGTCAGCAGTAGTTAGCATTTTATTGCACAGGTCTCGAATCGATGTTTGCTTCTTAAGTAGCACAGAAGTAACATAGCATCCAAATATGAACTATTCTAGCTGTCACCGTATGCCATCACAATTTTAATCTTTGAACTATTTTTGACTGGTTGGTCTAATTTCAATATATAAGTATTCTGATTTGTATTTTTTCAAAATATTTAGAGCGGATAAACCACCAGCAAGTAGAACGTTATTCATGCAAAACAATTCAGGCAACATCGGACTGGAGCTACAGCTGATATTTTTTATTAGTTCTTTAAGATATTTATATATCTAGGTACAGATAAATGGTAAATCATACTCTTTTTGAATTCACTCTCATTTTTCTAGGTTTATTACAAGTAGAGAATAAGTAAGAATACAACCAACAGCACTTATGTATGTACTCCTGGTTAAATCAAGTAACCCCCAAGCGGAGAGAGAGAAAGCGGATCCACTGCTCATATTCATGAACCCAATCGCAATGTCCGCTCTTGAATGCCTTTCTGATGACAATTGTCGATGGAAAAGTTGCAGATTGCTCTGCTTTGCGGCCTTGTCAGCTTCATTCACTAATGTAGGCATAATCATAGCCAAGGAGAATGTTATAAAACTGTGGACGATAGTAAAGACATTCATTGTCGTATGTTTGAGCATCGCATCCATTCCGAGGAACATCATAAAGATAGAAAATATTAATAACGTATTAGAGAGAATAACCAGGATAACGGGGAATGACATTACGGCATCAAATCTTTGAAGGACTAAAATGATAGAGTTGTAATGATGAATGCTATCCTCAAGATTTATTTCATAAGACGAAAGCTTGTGAATGTTTCTTTCCGTGTAGCTGGAAACGACGTTATGCAGGTGCTTGCAGAGAACAATGTAAACAGACACGAAGATGCATGGAAAGGTGAAAAAAAAAGTGTAGATCAGGCTGAATAATAAACATGTTGTGCTAAGTAATGCCTCATCTTGTAGATTCAGCATTCCAAACGAAACGTAACTTAATAACACTTCGTATTTATCTTTATCATAGGGATATAGGGTTGCAACACAGCAAGAAAGTTGTACAATCAACACCCAAGCGATACATATGTTAATAAGCCGAATTGGTGGCGAGACATGAAAATATTTTCCCAGTCTCAATATCTCCAGAATGATACTCGATACTTTGGATTGGTGTCGAATAAGAAAGTACCATAATGCTAATACGTTCATGACCCTCGAAAATTCAGAAATAAAATATTTCACGAAATTCTTAAGCACAAAGTAATGGTGCCAAATGACAGATATTTTAAATATCAAAATGTATATCCAAATAGCAACTGCAAATATTCGGCTGAAGAACAGCACTATTGACATCCATGTGGAAGTTTGTGTGGTGCTAATATCAATTCCGAAAATTAAAAACATACAGGAAATTCGTCTGACAGGATTGTATACCTCCTCAGTCTGGTCACAGTCTTCAGAAGAATCATTGACATTTTGAGTTTTTCTAAACGCCCATGGGATCATTTTTGCTTAATTAAAGAAAAATTGAATATAGCTGCTTATTAATTTACAACTTCTTATTTGTATTTGTATTTAAATGTAAGCTTAACTTCAATCTGTTTCACTAAATATAAATTGCTTATCTTCTGAAATGTTCATATTATTTGATGTTATTTGATGTTATTAAGAGCACAATTGGGGCCATGTAATGCCTCTCTTTTGACGAAACTTAAAATGCAAGTACAATATATTTTCTTCAACTTAGTTTCCAGAAAGTTAAAATAAGTGTGTAGTTACCTTATACTTGGTAATGGTTTAAACGTTTGAAAAATCGTTGAAATATACAAAATAGCTGTTAAAAGTAATTTAATAACACACATAAGGTGCATTCATTTGAATTATATGATTTACTTAACACATTTTACAACAAAATAGAGAAAAATTCCAGTTTTATGGCAATCATGAATAGGATGCAAATCAATTGCACTCAATTTGTACTCTTACGTTTAATGGTCTTAAAGTTCCAATTCAAATATTTTCCATGATTGTATAAATAAATTACACCACCCGTAATTGTATTTCGTAGATCTTGAAAATATTAATAATTATTAATGGATTTTATGAATTTTAAAATTGATTTTTTATAAACTTTAAGGTGTTTCATATATTTATGAGAACATTAAGAATCGTAAAGGTTCAAAAATTGCAGCTCTCGTACAGATTAAGAAATTTACACATTCAAAATAATTGTTCTTAAATGATTTACACTCACCACTGTTAATGTTTGTCCGTTCTTTGCCAGTAAATGTAATATCTAACAAAATTAAATTCAACGATTTGCTTCGATGAGAATTGAAATGGCTCCGGAAAACTATATCCAATTTCTTAAACAATTCTTATGCATCAAAATGAAACCAAATCTCGATTCTTGAAATCTTGATATAAGTATAAATATAATTTTCTCTTTTCTTATAATATCTTGTCTGTGTTCTTCAAATGCCTTCTATCACAAGCAGAATTTGATAGAAAAATGGCTGTGAAGCCGTCTGACGTTCGATACGCATCATTCTATTTCGTTTGAATTTTATTTTTATAATTCCAAATGTTTTGTATTTGTTTAGTAATATTAATCTTTCACAGTGTCAAATGGTACCGACTTCTGCAAAAATAATCAATATGTTTTCATTTATCAATATTTATTCAACATGCATTATGTCTAAATTGAACTAGAGGGCAAATATATTTTGAGATTCTTTGTAACGTACTATTGGAGTTAAGTGCCACATCGATCTGTTTCATTTTCTTTTTCTTTCACCTTTTATGATGATTTGAGTTGAATTGAATAAAATAACACTGATACTTATTTGAAATTATAACCAATATACGTTATTAATAAATTTCCTCTTTCATTTTGCAAATTAACATAGCTTAAAATGTCGGCAGTTTTTTAACATTCTGAAAAACTCAAACATCTCTAGAATGGATTATTGTAGACGTTGATGTCATTCAATTAGAAGTCTGAAATTATGTACAAATCATGCATTTAAATGTATTAACCCGTATCGCGTTTTAACGCATTATCAACACATTTACGCATATTCAACTTTTATTTTCAAAATATGACAAGTTTTTTAAAAAAACGATATAAAAAAATAAGCTCTATTTTTACTTTCCCTGCAATACATGGTAATGTATAGGGAAAGAACTGGAATATAGGGAAGTACATGTCGAAAATCGCAACTCGAGTTTTCGACGGATCTACACGTTTCGAGACCTCTGGAATACGAAAAAACTATTTTTAGCGTGACGTCTGCGTGTGTGTCTGTGTGTCTGTGTGTCTGTATGTCTGTCTGTCTGTGCAGATTTTGTATCCACTCTAACTAAAATACTAAAGGACCGAATTTAATAAAATTTGGTAAGTAAGTCATTTGTGAGCGAATCTAGTGCTGATTAATTTTGGGTACGATTCGGGATAAAAGAACCCGCCTCTTTTGTGAAATGGCCCGCAAAAATTGACAAAATCTAAAATAAAAAACTATGTATGGTAAAATATATCCATTAAATTCTTGTTTTATACGTAATTTTTAATGAAGAAAAGAATAAGACCAACCCCATTACACTAGGGCTAGCCGTTCTCGAGATATTTTAGCTTTTTCGTATATTTTCTGCATCAACTTTGAAAATGAGTCCAGTTATTAAATGAGAACGAAAATTGAATTGAAAGTGAATTAAATTTAATTAAAATAAAGAGAACGTGGATATAATTCTGCAGGGAAAGTCATGTGCTGCCTACATCAGATTTTTTTTAATCGTGCGTTTTTAATCGTTTTTAAATCTAATTAGTGCTAAGGCAACACACAACACACATTGTACCTACCTAAGTTGATAAAATGCATTCGAATGTTTTTCGAGCTAGAGGGAATACATGCGTTACACAGACATACACACACATACAGACACACATGTAGACGCCACGCAAATTCGTCGAAATCTCGAGTTACGATATTTGATCCAATTTAATTTATTTCCCTATAGATTGCCATATAAGGGAATGCAAAATCATTCGCACAAACACTTGTAAAAATATCTGTTAATAAAAGTATACGAAAATATTTCCCTGCAGACTTATATTTACAGTCACTTTATTTTAATTAAATTTAATTTACTTTTTAATTACTTTAAATTTAATTTACCTGGTCTAGCCAATAGGCTAGACCAGGTCCATGAGTCCAAAAACACTCAAAAGTCCAAGACAGGGAGGGCACTCAGTGTCAAATCCTCCTCGACAAGCCCCAGGCTGGACAGAAGATGATCAAGGGTGGAATGATTGATGTTACATTTCTCACAAATGGGGAAGAAGATCTTATTGCCCTGATCAAATTTAAGGCACTTCAAGTGACCACTTTAGAGTCTGGACAAAGCAGTCTGCTGGACACGATTGTCCGCAAAAGCAATTGGCCACCCGGCCGCTTGCCACAATACCAGTTATATGCTTGAAGAGAACGCCAAGAAGTGGCTGTTGTAGATTTTACTCTTGAGCAGATCTTCAAAAAAGTCAAGATGTTAGAGGTCCAATTCATTGAAGTTCCCTCCTTAGCCAGGCTATCAGCCATCTCATTGCGGCTAAGTCCAATATGCGATGGGAACCACTGCAAATTAATAGTATGGTAGAAGAGAGTAGTTACTTCTAGACACTGTACTTAGGGGTTGCATTTGGCGCTGGGACATACTGACACTGCGGTTTTAGAAAGGTGATTAAAAATTCGTTCAAATCACTGTTGAAGAAACATTAAAGCTATATACACTCAGTTGCAACAAATTATATGTACCCATAAAAAATTGAGCCTACAGCCGCGAAGGTCGGCATGTATGTGTGGTTTGAGGAAATATGCAAATGATTAGAATTCGGGATCAATTAAAAACGTTTTATTAAGAAGTGGCGACGACAGGAAACTGAGCATTTTAGTAAGTGGTAAACGGCTATAAAAACCGATATTTCGTGCCGCATAGGGTCAGTTAGGCTGTTTATGTCCCTCTACGGAAGATTGTGCCACACATGTTGCAACTGATCAGCTAATTCAGTGGTATTCAGAGAAAGCAGCAATTGCTGTCACAGCATATCCCAGACGTTCTCTATTGGTGATAGGTATGGGGACATGGATGACCATAGGAGTGTATTAAATCCTTGAAGATATTGTTGAGCAAGTTGTGCAGTATATGTTCGAGCTTTGTCTTGTAGGTAAATTAAACCTGGTTGACTTGACAGCATAGGCAGAACAATCGGCTGCAGAATATTGTCGACATATAAGCTAATATTCAGATTGGATTGCAGCGACTAGAGGAGATCTTTCCTCTTTTAACCCAGACTGTACGACCTGCCCGAAAGTGTAAGGTATCAGTTTGGATGGCCGGGATATTCCCAATCAATTTAGACGAGAATCCAGTATGGGACACAACCACAGGTACCGTACCCTTCTCCTACCACCAACCTCTCCTAATCCACATATTTAGGTCTTAGATAAGCGCCCGCTATACTACTTGAATAATACAGAATCGCATCTTCAAGCGCGAATGATGTTCGCCCATTCGTCAACTCCGAAAGGAGGGAGCCAACGCCCGTACCGTGCTGAAAACACCGGTTCTCGTTAGATCACCGAAGTCAAGCAGCATCGGGCGCGGTTAGTACTTGGGTGGGTGACGAACTGGGAACAACGCGTGGTGTTGGCACATTTCGGACGCGGTAGCCCGGTGGTTTGCGCGCTGGATTTGCACGCTGCCACAACTGCCGCCGTGTTCATGCGGAGTACGATCACGTTAAACATGTGGGTCCGTAAGTCCTTCCGAGAGGTTGGTGGTAGGGGAAGGAGGGTACGGTCCCTGTGGATGCCTACCCACTGGGTTCCGGTCTAAATTGTGTGGCACTTCCTGGCCGTCCAAACAGTTCCCTTACACCTTTCTGTGTTTTGTTTTTGTCTTTGTTTTGTCTGTGTTTTGCTGTGTTTTGATTGTGCCCCGTTTGTTGCTGTTTGTCTTGGTTTAGTTTTTGTTTTTGTCTTCGTTGTTGTTTTTGTTGTATTATTTCTCATTGTGCACCAGTTGAAGTAACAATTGTTCAAGAATTATTGTAATCCGTTTTATTGTGTCTTTCACTGTTTAAACTTTATATTGTTTCAAAATGTGAAACATATTATGTAAACTCTCCTGTAAATTTTTGAGTCTCAAAATAAACGCTGCTGGACCGTCGGACGAAAGCCATGGAAGTTGGGAGTTGGTTTCGGCTAACTCCTTCCCGGCCGTCCAAATGGATGCTCAAGTCCTTGTTGACGAGCCGGACGGCCTGGGCCTGGGTTTTCAACACCTTTCTGGTAGGTCGGACGGTCTGGGTCTCAACAACTCCGAAAGGAACCGCGGTTGAACAATGTTAAAGTGTGATATGCACTCACTCTAGCTGTATATTATAGCTCACTGTGTTACGAAGTTATTTGGAATCATAACTCTTTTTGGAAATTTAATTTAATACCAGAATCCCGAAATGAGAAAAAGTAAATTTTTGTTGTCCAATTTGTGCATCAAAATTCTTTAATTTTTCATAAATTTACACGAAACTATAACACACGTTCAGGAATAGCCAACGGCCCTACCGTACAGAAAACACCGGTTCTCGTTAGATCATAGAAGTCAAGCAGTATCGGGCGCGGTTAGTACTTGGGTGGGTGACGAACTGGGAACAACGCGTGGTGTTGGCACATTTTGAGCACGGTAGTCCGGTGGTTTGCGCGCTGGATTTGCACGCAGCCACAACTGCCGCCTTGTTCATGCTGAGTACGATCACGTTAAATATGTGGGTCCGTAAGTCCTTCCGAGAGGTTGGTGGTAGGGGAAGGAGGGTACGGTCCCTGTGGATGCCCTCCCACTGGGTTCCGGTCTAAATTGGGTGGCTCTTCCCGGCCGTCCAAATGGTTACCTTTCTTGTAGGTCAGACGGTCTGGGTCTCAACAATAACAACACGTTTAGGAATGTGCAATCCACATGGTAAAAACCGCAGTCCTCCGCACTTCAATAAGGGAGATGTATTTGTTACTTTGATGCGTTTTTGAGAAGATACACACAACTTTCTGTAGAATTCAAACTGTAGAATTGAGCTAATCGTAATGTTTTGGATGCGGCGAAATAAATATCATTTAACCTAAAAAAATGCAATTTAGTTGTATTTAAGGATATGTGTATATCCACATGCAGGTAGATGTTCTGGTTGAACATTTGGAATTTTTTTTTTACGTCCGTGCCTAAACGATTTTTTGAAAACAAAAAAAAATGAAGAAACGGCAACCCCTTATGAGCACTACAAATCATATCATATTAATTTCCTTTGGATAATATATGTATGCTATTATGAACATCCAGTGTTTTACAAAACTAATTCTTGGCGTAGAATCGCATGTTTTTCTTCTTTTTTGAGGAAATTATTTGGGAACAAAGTGCATTCGAAAATTAGAAAAAATTAATAAAGTTTTAATTATTTACAAAAACCTAATAAAAGACCCAAATTTAGCAAAAGAAAGATGCATGTTCCGCAATTTACACAGCCAATTCCTGGCACAGAAACTCGCGGGTTTTTAAGTGCTAGACAATCATCTGGAAACGTGTCAAGTGCATTCGAAAAAAATCCTAAAACGCACGAAATTTAATACTTTTTCAAATATATTTAAAATTCTGCTAATTTTTTGTCTTCTTTTAAATGGTTGCTACAAATCTGTGCATTTGCTCAACACATCCGACAGATAAAAAATATATAATTATTTATAAGAAAAGAACTTCAAAAACAGTCTCAAAACCAAAAATTTGGTTTTGAGACTTTTTTTTAATTGGGGGTACGATTTGGACATATACACAAAACATTCGAAAATTAAAAGGAATACTTGCAGTGTAGATTTTGAATTGCACAAAGATCACTAGAACAGCAATGCACTCACTCAAAAACAAAAGTTAACTCACTTGTTTGTACAGTCGAAAATTTTCCATATTAGTCGGAAAAATTTCCTTCTACCCCCCCCCCCCCCCAGCTAAGATTGTCCACTTACGTCCCAGTGTGTGTGCGAATGTGTCGATGCTATATTTCACGAACGAATGGAGCGTTTTAAAAGTAATTTAGTGCGATTATTAGGATCCATACATACTATAGCCCTGTTGATTGCTCGAATAATTTATCGTAAAAGATTAGGACACGCAATAATGTCAAATAATTATTTATATGTATGTTAATGTTAAAAATAATATATTATGTTAAATAAATATAACATTTTTAAATAAATTGTTAAATAAATAGTCACAGTGCGTAATTTGTATTCTAAAACCACTGACACAAATTTTAGAATGCTAGCTTGAACCTTTTTCGGGATATTGCACTTTTTCAATTAAATGTATCTAAAAGTTTACGTTATGTTGAACAGTAGTAAATTTCATCAAATACGTAACACCTGGCGATTAATTTGTTGACTTTTGCTACTAATTTGGTGAAAAATCGCAAACTTGAGCATTTTTAATGTAGGGCATATATTACGGAAAGTGCCAAAATTTGCAAAATCGACTCTAAAGTTACAAAAATGATGTTTATTAAATGAATTGATAGTTAGCACATTTTAATACATCAGTATATTTGTTCTCAGCCGATATTGGCAGTATTTTCAATTGTCAAGTTAGATTTGCGCGAAATGTAAATTTGATATTTCAAAATAATTTCGTACCCTGTCGTCCAGAAAAGAGTTCAATGTCAGTGTGGTATTCAACGTTAACATCACTGTGTTTTGACCATCATGTCCATTGTCATCCGATTTTTTCCACCATTATTTCTCATTGAACAAAGTAAAGTTCTTGCATTGTGGAGCGAAAGTCATGTGCTGCCTACAGCAAACGTTTTAGAAAATATCGGCAAGATTTAACTGTAAATAGTCAATCCAACATGCATCAATAGTTTAAATGGCCAGGCCCATTTTTTCTCATCTGGAGTTCTCGTTATGTATTGAAAAAGTGTTTACTTTCCATAAATATGAAAATGTGTAACATTTTAATTAGATGTTGAAATAGGGACTAGGAATGAAATCAAGTAAAAAATTGACCTAGGAAAATTTCGAAAACTGAAATAACTTTTCTGTGCGTATCGACACTAATTCCATCGTGTAAGTTCTAAATGTTCATTTTGTATTATTTATGGTCTGGAGGTTTATTAGCCAATTTCTTTAGCCGTAATTTGGACAGACATTCTTTGAGTACTAAATAGATAACAGTTTATCGCTCCACACAGCGTGTGCAATAATTTAATTAGATGATTTCATTCCAAATTCCTATTTCAACAAGTAAGAAATTGTCCCGCGAAAATTTCGAAAATCGAAATAACTACTTGATGTAGATTTCGTATTGGCACTAATTCTGTCATCAATTCTAAATTTTTATTTTTTTTTTATTTATGGCTCGAAGTGTCATTAGTTAATTTTCTTAGTGGCAATTTGGATAGTCGTTCTTTAAGTCCTAAGTGGATTAGAGTTATCGCTCTATAGAGAACGATATTGCTAAAAATATGAAATAAAATTTTTATGCAGACAGTTTATAGGTACCAATAATATTTTATTAACATATTTTATATAAAAAATGTTTTCGTTTGATTGGTAATGGATAATTACGGTGTAGATACATCAAGATCGCTGCGCTTATTAAAGAACGCAGCTAGTTAAAATAAAAAGAATATTCAGATTCAAAAGGGGTGGGTGTGTTGGCGGGAGCCGATAACCGCCGATTCCTGTTTCCCATGCATGGCCGTGGTGTATTTAGATCAGGGTAAAATGCACAGAGCACGGGCATTACTGATTAAATAAATAAAGTTTTAACCGTCTAACATCTATGGTCGGTATATCGACTAAAATCGGAGCTTTACGAAAACTGTAAATTATTTGGACGCTCATATCTCCAAACCTAATAGATGAAAGTATAAGTTATACTTATTTTGTCGGAAATAAGTAACACTTAGGAATATTCAAAACCATTAATGAATGATATCAAAATAAATATATTATTCATTAACGAATCAATAGATCAGAATAGTATATCCGAGAGGTGATGGGTTGGTTGACACATTGCAGGGTTCTGTATGAAGTCTTGTACCGACTATAAAGATTTAGAAACCCCAGCTTCTTGATATCGAGACAAGCACTCTAAACTATCAGGAGAATGTGCTTGTGTCAAATGTATGCGGTTTTTTCATATTCGCTTGTCAGAAAGTACTTTGTTGGTTAGTTGGTGAAATAAGTAAACTTAGTTAGTTGTAAATTTAGTTAGTTGTTAGAGCTATACACAGTTATACACAGACTATATACATATACTGACTAACTGGGGATCTATGCCAAAATTCAACCAAACTTTTTTTCAATGTATTATCTGTCATTAAATACCACATTTCTGCAAAAGTCCAAAGCGAGGACGTCTGCACTTACCGGTGCGTCCTCACGTGGGAGATGTGTGTAAACATATGAATGTCCTCACTTCCAACCATACGCCAACACACTTTCACCCCCCCCCCACACACACACACACACATTCACACACACACACATACACACGCGCGCGCACACACACAAAGTATCTTTTTTCAAAGTATCTTTTTTCATGAATGGAACGAGCTAGATCCACGAGAATGATGTCACCCAATTTATCGCATGGTATTACATATGAAAAGTGAACATGTTTCTTAATAGGAAATATATTTTTTTTATTTAATATGACTTTTTGATAATTTTTTTTTAAATGTGCAATATCTCGTGAACGGTTCACCTTAGCGTTCTAAAATTTATGCCAATCGTTTTCTAATGAAAAATTACATAAGAAATGTCTATTTGCGTAACTTTATTGATTGCGCAAATTGCGTGATTTTGGTTTTTGACGATTTTTTCAAAATTTCACGCGAAAATTTAACTGGGTTCTAAGCATTCGATTGCGTATAAAAACAATAGGCTTCCAGTGTTGATGGATTGTGAATTTTGTTCCAAATTTCGTTCGAATCGGTGCATTCGTTCGTTAGTTATCGTCTCCAAAGGCTCACTGACACACATACATTCACACACACACACAGCCATCACCTCAAAAACACCTGATTCATATTCAGGGATTCTTGAAACGTACACTCCCGTCGAAACCACGAATTCGAATTTTCGATCCCGTCACAATACTTTCCTTATACATTATATGTATATAAGGAAAGTAAAAATAAAACCGATGAATATATCGCATTTTGCATTTCAGTTGGAAAGTGTTTCATAATCAATGCTTTATGCATATTTGATCTTTCTCGTTTATTACGCGCTTTGTTTTTTGGAAGTTAGTATTGAGCGATTTTACCACTTCTCAGCATAGTTGTAAAGTGTTTATGACAGTGTTCATTCTGTCTGTATATCCAGTTAGCTCGATAACTGCCGTAAAAATGACTTGAAAAATGAAATTTTAGTATGTTATTGAGACGGTCTATGGTCCATACGGAACTGAAAATGAATAATATCGATTAGCAGAATGTTCGAATTAGCATATGTTCGATTAGCAGAATAAATCAGAATCGCCTCATTTAAAATTTGACAGAGGCTTGAAATTTGGTATATGGGCTAATCATTTGATCAAAATAAGTAAGATGAATAGAGTTTTTCAAATATTTTCTTTTAAGTTAGTGCTTCAAATAAACACGCTCGACAGGTGTTATGATAAATAAAAAGGCTTCGGGATAAGATAGATATTTCAAATTTAGTGTACGGGTAGATAGTTCAGAAGGACGAAAGTGGGTAATTTCAGTCTTCCAATATTTTCTACTTTAGGGGGTACCATACAACAAAATGTTCGATTTTCCGAATAAATAAGAAAAGCCCTCTTTTATATATGATAGAGGTTTGACATTTGGTACATGGGCCAATCATCTGACAAAAAATCCAAGAAAACTAGAGTTTTTCAAAATTCTTCATTTAAAGGTGTACTTCACAGAAAAACGTTCGAAAGGTGAAATATGCATGAATTGCGATGGGATAGAGACTTCAAATTTGGTGTATGGGTAGATAGTTCGAAAGGGAGTAAGTGGCCAATTTAAATTTTGCAATGTTTTCTGCTTTTAATGGTGCCGCACATCAAAGTGTTCGATTTTTCGAGTAAATGAGAACGATTCCTATAAATTGTCATAGAGGCTTGAAATTTGGTACATGGGCCAATAATTTTACAAAAACGCCAAGAAGAATAGAGTTATTTTTTAAAGGTATTCAGTTAAATGCGAGTGTACTCCACACAAAAACGTTCGAAAGGTGAAATGATAGAAAACCATACTTTACGATTATAGAGCGACTTTAAATTTAATGTAATGGTAGATAGTTAGAAAAGAAAGTGTACAATTTAAGTTTCCCATAATTTTATACTTTGGGGGAGTTGCACGTTAAAATGTACGATTTACCGAATGAATGAAATGTCCAGTTTGAAGTGAGACAGATATTTGAAATGTGGTCTTTGATGTGGCGGATGAACAACTTAAAAGGGCCACTGGAAAAAATCAAATTACTAAAAAATTCTCTTTGCATACTTATTTTAAGAACACGTTGAATTTCAACGGGTATTTGGCTAGTATTAAACTAATTCAGAAACTATTTTCTCTCATTTATTAAATTAATTTTTTTTTTAGATTTTTACTTTATATGCTGCAAATTTTTTGCAATCAAGTTGTAAGTTTTTAAATGGGAGTGACAAAATTGTAGCCCAATTAAGACACAAACTAATCAATATAGAAATATATTATCTAATTAAGCTAAATGTTTACTTTTTTATTTAATCTCTTGAAAATTTAAGACCGTTGAATACAAAAATTGGATTATAGTATATCAAAATTGAATTATAGTATATTATAATGTTTTTACGTATAAGATGATAATTCCATAATGAATATAATCAGAAACTGCTTGCCCAATGTATAATAAGTATTATAATGGAGTTAGAGAAGGAGATAAAACTCATATGGATGAAAGCTTTGTTTCCATTTGACACAATTGAGAGACATAGTATTGAGTGCATGTATTTTTTATTAATTTTAATTCAAATTCCCTAATTATCAGTATAATTAATCAGTATTTTTTCACAGTTGTAGGACACAGTTTAGAATATAGAGAAATAAAAGCAAATTGAAAAGTAAAATAATTTTGAATATCTCAGAATATTCTTTATTGTTTCAGCTGTAATTTGCATTGCGCTGCTGAATTATTTCTACAAAATTTACAGTCTAAATAAATATTTTAAGCCTTTCACACAACGCATGGGGCGCTTGTCTTATCGCAGCGCCACTTGAATTATTGTCTCAAATGATATTTTCCGTTTTCTCAGTATGGAGTTTTAACTGCTCAACTTTACCTCCATGGAAAATATAATACAGATGCTAATTTTTATACAGGGTATTTGAGAAAGATTTTCTCATCAGGAAGATTGCTTATCATTGAGAAAAATTGCTCTGGAACAATTGGAGATAGACCTATAGTTTCTATTCACGAAATGCTTTAATTGAGGTAGACTACACTCGTAAACAAAATTTGATCATGTGACACATTATTTTTTTTTAAAGTAAATATCTGATGTGGGCAGCACATGACTTTCCCTGCAGATTTATATCCACGTTCTCTTTATTTTAATTAAATTTAATTCATTTTTAATTCAATTTTCTTTCCCATTTGGTAACTGGACTTATTTTCAAAGGTGGCGTAGAGAAAATACGAAAAAATTAAAATATCTCGAGAACGACTAGTTCTAATGGAATGGGGTTGGTCTTATTCTTTTCTTCGTAAAAAATTATGTATAAAACAAACATTTATTGGATATATTTGAGCACACGTAGTTTTTTATTTTAAATTTTGAAGAATTTTACTGGTCATTTTGCAAAAAAGGCAGGTGACTTTTCCTTCGAATCGTACCAAATTCTAATCAGTACCAGGGTGATCCACAAACGACTTATCTACCGAATGTTGTGAAATTCGGTCCATTCGTTTTTCAGCTAGAGTGGATACAATCTTTTACGGGCCATTTCGCCAAAAAAAGCGGGTTCTTTTATCCCGAATCGTTCCCAAAGCCAATCAGCACCAGATTCGCCCACAAGTGACTTACCTACCAAATTTTATGAAATTCGGTCAATTAGTTTTTTAGTTAGAGTGGATACAAAATCTGCACAGACAGACAGACACACAGACAGGCAGACACACAGACAGACATAGATACAGGCAGACACACAGACAGACTCACACACAGACGTCACGCTAAAAATTGTTTTATCGCATTCTAGAGGTCCCGAAACGTGTAGATCCCTCGAAAGCTCGAGTTGGGATTTTCGGCATGATTCCAATACTTTCGCTATACATTACCATATATCGCAGAAAAAGTAAAAATATAACGTTTTATATTAGCCTCCTTAAAAGTTCCTTTCAATTATAAAAATATTTTCCATAGCCCAATTAGTCGCACAAACAAAGTTCCTTTGTTAAACCAAGCCTGCGCTGGATCACTCCTCTTCGCAGATAACCGAATAGCAGGTGGAGGAAATCTAGTGCAACCTTGATATAATAGTTCATTCAGAAATGATATTTAAAAACAGACGATAAATACAAAATGTAGAGCCCGGTGAGGTTGTAGTGAAGAATCTCAAATTTGTTGTAGGTCGCATATAATCTTCTTACCTTTGACCGACAGTAGATTGTAGCAGGGCTTCTTATCTTACATAGTAAAAAATATGTCTGTCTGTCTGTTGCTGAAAATCGAAGCTTAGGACACCCATAACATTCGGTTCTCTGTTGGTTGGTTAAACTCCCGATTTTTTTCAGCATTAGAAATAGTATTTTTAGTTATTGTATATTGAACCAGGATTTTGAGAGATTTTTCACACAAATCGATTCTTCTCTTTCTTTTCACACAAATCGAAAACCTTAGCACAAAGTTTCCATCCTGACGTCATCGGAAAAATTGAGGAACTTTCTTTTTAACGATCTTTTGAACCAAATCCATGGAGCAATTCCTTTACTTCAGTTTAAATACATCAAAATATGCATGTATTATTTATTATTTATTTTCTGATTTCATGGAAAAGAGTAATTCAACACAATTCTGTTGTTTGATAAAAATATGGGGTAACTTCATATTGTAATGAAAAATATGTATTTTAATTACTCTATTTTATTATTTTCTGTTTATTTTTAACAAAAAAATCATAAAAATCAAAGTTTTTGATTTCTTTACTTCTCCGGCAGCAGTAGGCATTTGTGCGCATGCGTGGAAAATGGTTGCACGTGACTGCACATGCCTTGAAACTAAAGGATTTGGATTGAAATGAAAGGTGGTAATGATTTTAGTTCTAAACAAGCAATTTAAAAGTTGCATCTGTATTATTTAAGGAGGTGCTCATTTAGAAATTGGACGCCTATTTCATTCTAGTCAGATTATATAGAAGCCTTACTCGTATTTTACAACTATTAATGATGCATAGTTGCGGATAAAAAAGCGAACCACCCCTCGTTATTCTGTCATCATTCATAGTAAGTCAAATTGAAGAAAATCATTCGATAGCGAGCAACATCTATAAATCCATATTGAAAAATTTTTCTTAAGGGTCTTCATATCAAACTGCTCTCAAACTTCAAATTTTGCGATGGCAATACATAGTTTTGTTAGAAAACACAACATAGTCATATAAAACACAAAATCCGTCTATAAGGTGCGTTTCCTAAAGTTTGAGTAAGAACATTATTTATTGTATGTGCGTGTACAGAAACATTATTCGAATATTTATTTTGAATGTTAGGAATCTAATGATTGTAACTCATCGGTTTTACAAAATTATAATATACATTTTTAATCATTAAAATCATTAAAATTTAGAGTTTATATTGATTAGCAATATTTTAAACTCTCAAGTTAGATTTGTACAAGATATAAATTAACTTCGTACTTAAATTAATTTTAAATGATATTAAAAAATGTCAAATATTAGTGTATAATGTAACACCGAAATTATCGTGCCGTGTATTTTGTATTATGTGACGCTACGCTTAGAGCGGTTTTCTCAATGTATTTAAACTTACACACGTTTTATTACTCTCCTCTTTTTATATCAGCCAAAAGCATCAGAGTTGTTTCCTGTATTGGAGTCTGTTGATGTTTTAATGATATTGCAACTAGACAAATAAAAACTTCAATAAATATGATGTATCTTGATAGCGTAAGAAGTTTTTATTTTCAATTAAGTAATTCACGACTGGCCATATATTTAGAGCACGGCAAGATGTGAATGAATGTCTTTCTTGGATAAACTGTAAGTTAAAGTGAATTGACAGTCCTCCTATAAAGCGAAAATAATTGTTATTGCAAGAGTTTTCTATTTCGTTTATGCCCAAGATGCTGAGGGGGGTACTTTAACACAAATGCAGAAGAAATACTTTTATGAAATAAGAAAAAGAACATGATTGTGTTTTCGTGTTACTTTGGAATAACTGCACACAAATAAAAATTTATATGATAAGAAAAGAAGTAAGAGTGTAAAAGAAGGAATTAAAATATGCAATGACACAAGGTATTTAGTGCTTTCTCTACCAAGATACTGAGGGGGAATTGTTAACATAAATACAAAAGAAATATTTTTATGGAATGGGGAAAAAAAGACATGATTGTGTTTCTATGATACTTGGGAATGAATGCACACACATAAGAATTTTAAGGCTTGGAATGAGGTAAAGGTATGAAAGAAGGAATTAAAAAAATAAACTACACAAGATATTCGTTACTTTCTTCTCAAAGTGTCTTGTAAAAGTAAAATATTGTAACTGTTTGGAAAATTCGAATTCGAGATTTCGACGATGGAGCGCATTTCAAGCATTCCTGAACTGAATCTAACGCTTTCGAGGCGAAGTCAGTGTATGTATTGAATTAGCCACTTTATCAATAAGAGCTTGTAATTTTATTCCAGTAGCTCAACGGTTGAGCGTCGGCTGGCCAGGTCAACAAGCCAGGGTTCGATTCTAGGTTAGGGAAGCAAGGTACTTTACAATGGCGACCTGAACAAATCGACCCTGCAGGTTAGTGCGAAGTTGTAGGAGGTCTGAAAGGGACCCAATACGACTAGCATAGATTCATGAGGCTCCGGGATATTGAGCCCCGATTTCAAATCGAGAGGATAATGACCAAGCAGATAGGGACAGATTAAGTCCGGGGACGGACGGGTACAGGCCCGGGACCCCCATTAAGGGGCCCCCAATCTCCTGCAAAATGCAATAACCAGGCACCTCCAAAAATGCAATAACCGGATTTCATTGTATCAAATTTAATAAAGCATTGAATTGTATTTAAACTGCCAATGGTAGATTTTTTGGTAGTTCCTTTGGCATTTCGATCGATATAACTTCTGTTTATAAGTATGGCAAATGAAACAATTGCATGCAGTTTGAACAGCATTCAACAAGTCAGAGTTTTAGAAGTTGTGCAGAGTGCAAATTTATATATATTTAACAACAAAAATAATAAAGTGTCATTTTTACTAATTAAATACCGTTAACATAAATGGACAATTCAGATAATTCCCCGATGTTAGTACTTTTAAACTTGGGTGAGGGAAATTTCGTAAATTGTCAGTCTACCATTTGAAGGGGCCCCGAACGCATGTTTGCTTGAACCCAGGGCCCCAGGAAAGCTTATTCAGGCCCTGCACTCAGGAAGATAACCTTGATAAAAAATAACATTAGGAGGCTAACCTGAGATAAAAATAACAGGAGGTGGTCAGTCTGACTGTCATTTGCACACCAATCTGGCATTAGAGAGTGGAGAATGCAGAGTATACTTAGACATTAATAGCATGCCATTTCGTCCCAGTAGCTCAACGGTAGAGCGTCAGCTGGCAAGTTCGAAGATTCATGGGTTCGAAGAGGCAGCAAGATTCTTTACAACTTACCTGTATAATGTATGTATGTATGTATGTTAGTACGTACGCGTATGTATGTTGTATGCATGCATGCACTGGTCTGCGAGACTGAAAAAACTGATGTAGGCAGCACATGACTTTCCCTTTAGACTTATATTCACGTTCTCTTTATTTTAATTAAATTTAATTCACTTTTAATTCAATTTTCGTTCTCATTTGATAACTGGACTTATTTTCAAAGATGGCGTAGAAAAAATACGAAAAAACTAAAATATCTCAAGAACGGCTAGTCCTACAGTAATGGGGTTGATCTTATTCTTTTTATCGTTAACAATTACGCATAAAACAAGCATTTAATGGATATATTTGAGTGTACGTAGTTTTTTATTTTAGATTTTGTCGATTTTTGCAGAAAAGGGCAGGTTATTTTTTTCCGAATCATACCAAAATCTAATCAGCACCAGGGGGACCCACAAGCGATTTATCTACCGAATTTTATGAAATTCGGTCCATTAGTTTTTCAGCTAAAGTGGATACAGGCGTTCGCCAGCCATTTCCCTAAAAAAGGCGGGTTCTTTTATCCCGAATTGTACCCAAAACGAATCAGCACCAGATTCGTTTTGGATACAAGATTCACCCACAAGTGACTTACATAAAAAATTTTACGAAATTCGGTCATTTAGCTTTTTAGTTAGAGTGGATACAAAATCTGCACAGACATACAGACACACACACACACACAGACGTTACGCTACAAATAGTTTTTTCGTATTCTAGAGGTCTCAAAACGCATAGATCCGTCGGAAACTCGAGTTGCGATTTTCGGCATAATTCCAATACTTTCCCTATACATTACCATGTATTGCACACAGGGAAAGCAAAAAATATAATAAATTAAAAAAAGTAATAAACATCGTCAAACATGTTCACTTTTATATTCAACATTATGCTATAGATCTGTTAACATCATCTTTGTGGATGTTCCAATCACGTAAGAAAATACCATTCATAATAGTGTTGGTATATTTACTCCAAAAAATTCGCCAATGATCAAATGTTTCACGGTACATCAATTAAATATCCATCTCGTTTAGATGAGGATTTTGCAGTTATTCTTTTTGAACAAATAAATTGTCAAAAGCAAAACCAATAAACGTTAAGTAATAAAAATATTTCAATTTAAGTGATGCTGATTCAATACCAAAAATATGCATTCATGCGGATATTGAATCCTGTTCTTCGTTTTGAAAGAAGTAACATCTTTGCATTAAGTAGGAAAAATTGTGTGCTGCTCACATTCAATTTTTAAATAACATTTTTGTGTTGAAAACTTTACATATGGAATACCATGCTTCCATTTCATATAACACCGCTCATGAACCTGTTTCGTCTTTATTATGCGATTGTCAGAGTGGAATATCTGATATACGTGTTTCGCAAAGAAACCTTTTGTGTGAAGATGAGTGGCAAAAAAAACTAGAACTAGATACATTATTGCAGTGCATGATTAAAAGACGATAAATTTATAATCTAAGATACTTATAGCATTATATTTTACGAAGAAAAATTATGAGTTACAGAATTAATCGCAGTATGCTAAATATACGAAACTGTTAGTTTAAAAATGGTTATGTGTGCACATTATATTGAAAGGTGTTTACATAAATAAGGTGAATGTTTATAAGCAATTATCTTGACGCACTTGTTGGCAACTAATATATTTTTAAAGAATTGAGACATTTTTTCTTTAACAACTTGAAAACGGAAGCTTACAATATGATACAGATTACATGGGTGCCCAAAGGGGGACAAAGAAGGGGGACTGTACCCTTACTGGAAACCCAAAGTCAGAAAAGCAGACATCAAGCTTGTTGATGGATGTCTTATACTTGAGTTGTCCTCCCCAGGAATGAGTTTGAAAGGTGCTCATGACATTTTATCTTCAATTTAATACTGATTGATATCCATATGAACATAAAATATGTAAAAAGGTATACAAAATATGAATTTTTCAGAAAAGAAAGTGTATATTCATTCTCTATATATTTAAAAACATCAAAAATCGATTCGTGTCACTAACAATGCTGTACTGCAAGACTTCCGAGAATTTTCCTAGATACCTGTCAAGGCTTAGCTTAGATTTCTGTCTAGATTTGGCCTAGATATCTGTCTAGATTAGGACTAGATTCTTGCCTAGATTTAGATTAGATTCCTGTTTAGATTTGGCCTATATTCTTGTCTAGATTTAGCTTAGATTCCCGTCTAGATTAAGCTTAGATTCCTACATAGATTTTGCCTCGGCAGGGCATTAGAGAATCACAAATACTAGAGAATCAAAATCCCTACCTCATAAATCTATATAGGTAGGGATTCCGATATAGATTTTGTTCACTAACGAACACTATAACTCAATGGCATTGGGATAGCAGGAGGTTAAGGGGGAAGATTACATTACTTCATCATAGAGTCCAGATTATAATCCAAATTCAACAGTTTACTCCTGTTCTTTCTAATTCGGCTGTTTTTAAATTAAATAAATTTAAGTCCCAAATTTTGGTTCATCTGATCATTAATAGAATATGCCAAAAATTGCTCATAAGACTGTTAATGATAGTATTTTGGTTTAACCTGTAAGCAATAGGTTCGCAAAATTTATTATCTTGCTTATCAATACGGGTATAACTATCTCTTTCAATAGTTTCTCCAGGGTTCATAGAGTTATAACACTGCAATGGAGATTAGTTATATAACGTCAATTTTTTACAATAAAAAAACCATTTAAAATTCTGTAAGAAGGCAATACAATTCTTTTGAGAACTGAAAAAGCTTACTATTGGTACTGTAAATAATGTGCATCCAAATGTCCTGTAGAAAGCAGAAATGTGTCTGCCCTACAAAAACAGAAATTACAATTACAGAACAGCTACAGAACAATTACAGAACAGCTAATTTGCAAAAAAATAATTTAACCAGAAATGTTTCTTCAATTGTTGATTTCAGCTCTGCGATTTACCTGGATTGGATTTTCTTGGCGTTTTCCAGGAATTTTATGCACCCAACTGATATCTTGATCAGATTTACCAGGACTTTTACGCAACCAGTTGATACTTTGATGAAATTTACCAGAACTTTAATTCACCTAAGTGATACTATGATCAGATTTACCAGGACTTTTACGGACCTAAGTGCAACTTTGATCAGATTTACCACGATTTTTTTTGTACCTAAGTGTTACTTTGATAAAATTTACTAGAATTTTTATGTACCCTAGTGCTACTTTGATCAGAATTAATGTAGTTTAAGAACTGCTATAAGATTGTATGCATGCATAGAACTCTTCATGCTAACTCGGAATTGAAACCTGTCTCCAATAGACCTTAAGGACTGTGAGTGAATCTTTTGGACACAGATGCGACATGCAGCTCGCTAGTTAAAAAACATTCTTGACTTGGTAAACTTTGTTCTCGGTGAAGTTTTGACCCTGCCTTAAGAATAGACTGAAAAAAATACAATTCTAGAATTTTAATAGAACTTGTAAATATGTTAGACGGGCATAGAATTTTGATTAAAATATTCGTTAATAAAGTATTAAATAATATAAAATTTGACATTGAAAGAAAGTATGGGCAATTATTTAATGGATAGAGCCGACTTCTAACTTTTCTATGATTGGTTGTTGGCAGAAACGTCACAAAGGTGATCAAGGATGGAATAATGATATGTTTCATTGTTGGTTATATAGGAGAGTTTTGCAACTATGTTTGTCATGAGCAACTATGATTAAATGAATGTATCGATACAGTTAACATTTTAAAATGTTATAAATAGTTAAATAAGATAATTACGAAAACGAATTTGTCCTGATCAAGATTAAATATTTACCTGATAATCAATACATTTCAAATTCTACTTCTTATTACTATAAAATGCCACAAAAAAGAAAACAAAATCACACTAGGAATGAGACTAGAAATTAAATTTGAAAGTGTTCTAGATCTGTTGGCAAGCCGTTAGAAATATATGCTACAGACATAACTTCTGAAGCTCATGTGAATGTAGTTAAGTTCACTATTGGAAGATGGAAGCCAAATGTCAACATTGAGGAATTGTTCTATTTAAGCAGTTGCAGGAAGGTCAAATCATTTATATTGTAGCGTTCACATTATGATAACAGAAGAGCTATGTTCAGTAGAGAAATCTTTAAAAAGTTTGGAAATATTCTCCAAGAAACGCTTAATCAGAAAAATCACAGAAAGCCCAGAGGAATAAAGATGTTAACTTGGAGGCATACTGTGCTACTTATAAATAGATTTCTTCAAATAAAACACTACAAACAAAAATTTGATCCATAAAAAATGTATATTCAACTTCAAAGTTGGGAAACGTTGAACTATGTAAACTGCACTAGTAGAACTCCGTATGTTGCTAATGTACCAACAATTGTTAAAAAGAAACCTCTTGTTATAGGAAACATACCCCAAGCAGTAATTTGTAGGGCATCTTGAAACGCAACTAATTTTATTACGCACAGCAATTCTCTGGTGCTGTGTAATTTGTCATCGGGCAGTTCAACAAAGGCTCTGACGAATGACTTATACGTCTCCTCCACATTAGATGCACGGAATACTATGAAAATCAAGTAGAATGCAGTAGTAAACAGAGCGCAAAGGACGATAACAAGAGATGCTAGAGACGATTTTTGTCTGACTATGCTTACAGTGTTACTCATCAACGCAAATAGCTGGCAAAGTAGAAATGCCATAGCAAAGAACATCGGAAGTGAAATTGCTTTTTCAAGTTCACGAATGATTCTTTTCACTTTTCTGTATCGTTTTACAAAATTAGCGGTGGATAGATGTCCTCTCAGGGCATCCACCACAAAGTGGTTTTGTGATTCTCTAATGTGACAGCAGACATTGTAGCACATAATGGCGAACAACAAACAGGAAATTTGTGAAGATACAAAGCAGATACTGAGATCATATGATCGAAGCAAGAACAGGAGGATATATCTGTAATAGAAACCTACATTAGGAACAAAACCAAATGCTAGAAATGTTAAATAACCATCGATATTCTCAGACTTTGTCTTTGAGATTAGCATAGATATGGCGCCAGACATAATCGGAATCGTTATCGTTGCAAAGCATATGCATTTGATTGCATACGATTTCTTCTCAAAACTTTTGTCATATTCCAGAGGTCCATTTTGCTCGTCATAAATTGCTTCCTTGACAAACGCAATCTTGTGCTTCTTCAAGTTAATTGTTATCCACAGACAAACTGAACACACAAGTGCCAACAGTTCAGTGATGACCATCATTCCACTGCTGTCAGATACGAAAGAAATCATTCTTATACCGAAGGAAAAAACTATGCCAATGACGTAGACCACGCTCACAATACTTCGCAGGAGATTTTCACATGCCGACTTAACTTTGCGTAGTCGGAAGTTAATCCCCATATACCACAATACTTCCAGTACAAGTTCTAAAGCTTCCTTGTTACGCATTTCTGTCACATATTCAATATTCGTGCCAGTTCTCGGTCGAGATTTTATCCAAGTATTGTGATCCACCTTATCACTGATTTTTTTAGAGTCTTTATTAACTTTTAAAGAGCAACGTATACAAGTCATTGTGAAGCAATTTCAAGCTACTAGCACAATCTTCATGTTGATTCATCTAATTTGCATGCTAAACGCAGAACCTGGTGTTGATGGGTTGCTTATAAGTATATTGCTAAAGGATTGCTGATGAACTGATTATGGAAAGCCCATGGAGTTCATAAGAAGCAACACGTGAAATTTCAACAACACGAAACGCTACATGTACTATATTCATTTGGAGATATGCATTTCATTATTTTTTAAGATGATCGGATCTTCTGGCATAATTAAAATGATATAAGATATTGCATATATATGAGATTTGCATATAATTTTGAAAGTTCTGCTAGATAAAGATGAAAAAGAAATAAATAAGCACTATTGCAAATATACTATATACGGTTAGTTTCATATATCATTCTTCGTACACTTTTAGAGAATATAGCAATCTCATTTTCTAAATGGAAATTGAAATATGATCAAAAATAGCAATTTTTATATTGAAGAGTGTTCAAAATCTCAATATGACAAAGTTTTCAAATTTTACTTTATAAATGAACCTTTTATAAATCTTTACTGTTGCGTAATTATCATATTTCCTTTATTTCTTTACTTTTTGCATAAAGAATCATAAAAGCAATGCAACTCAATAAGTACGTATGAGTTCACTCAATGAGTTCACTCAATAAGTACGTATGATATTCTATTTTCGTAACTCGCACAATATTACATATTCACTCACAGTATGACTCTATACTCAACAGATATGACATTAAATAGAAATTTTTTATATAATATGATATAATAATCTTCGACAACAATAATTATTCACACAACTGAAATAGTATTATTAATATATTCAGCTTAAATTATATATGAATATATATGCAACAATTATAATATTAAGATATTTGATATGTTTCAATTGAAAATATTATTAATTCATATATTAGATATTATCAGAACATAATCATTATCCGACAGAGTTATTCAATCGATTGTTATTAGATAATATACTCACTTAAGATGTTAATCGCAGAAATTATTCTCTCAACTAACATATTATTCGATATATCCTTTTGAGATGCTCTTCAAGATTTAAATAATTTATTCAGTATAGTATAGAGATATTATCCTATAAATTTTTATATAATTAATATAATCCTGATATTTTTAATTCAAAGCATTATTCTCTAATAATTACTAGATATTTTCTCAACATAATATCATAATCTTAATGCATAAAATTATTCTCGCCTAATTATTAGATATTTTCTCAACATAATTTCACAATCTTTAATGCATAAATGTATTCACTCAATTCATATTGTATTAGATATTCACTCAAGATATTATTCACTTTTTCAATATAACTACCAGAAATTAATATATAAATTAGTCTATTAGATATTTTTTAAAGATAATTTTTCACTCTTAATATAATGACACAAGATCAAGTCACTTATCTGTATATTTAGAATAACAATTAACTAAAGATGTTCTTAACACATTTTTTTAAACATATGCTTAAAAATGCACACTATTCGAATAACTGAATTGGTAAACATGACTTTAACAAAAGATGAGCCAGCTACTGCATCCTCACGTTGTTTCTTTTATATGATATTTTTGTTCTAAATACTCAAACAAATAAGTCGAAAGTAGCTATGAATTGTGGGTAATACTGCAAATGCTAAATCCAATAGAAACAATAAGTAACATTCAAAACAAATATGCAATTAACTTCGATCTTCCAATATTCCTTGACAAATGGCAAAATGTATTGATAGTCAATGCAGGGCAATATAGATTCTCTATAAAGAGCCATGTGATACCAAATGGTAATGTTCCATTTCATGCATCTAACAGTTTAACGGCTTGGTATAACATTAATACAGGACCGTTGGAATAATGCATGAATATTGTATGTTTATGGATTACATGTGAATATTAACATTTAAGTAAGTAGTAGGTGTTAGATAATTTGTAATGTCATGCACTGTATTTTCGAGAAATATAATTAAACTGCTATTGGAGGTGAAACATATTTTTGCTTGACAACAAAATATTACTTTCCCTGCATATATACATAGTAGAGAAATGTATAGGGAAAGCATTGTGATGGAGGTCGAAAATTCGAATTGGAGACTTCAAGGGCACGGTTCAAACATCCGTGAACTTCAATCGAACTTTTATGAGGTGATGTCTATGTGTATGTATGTGTGTGTATGTGTAGGTGTGTGTGTTAGTTGGTATGTGTGTCCATGAGTCGTTGAACGCAATATCTCACTAACGAATGAAACGAGAAAATATCACGATTATTACAAAAACAATGTTGATTTTTGTAAGACCCACAAAATTTCGATCAAATTTTTGAAAAAATCATAAAAATCAAGACATCTAATACTGTCAACTAAATAATAATTTTATACTTAACATTTCATTAGAAAAACAATGATGTGAATGTTAGAATGCTAGCTTGAACCATTCCCTAGATATTGTACGTTTTAAAAATAAAATATATATCCTTAGAAACATTCAGCTTAGAAAATTTAACTTTTTAGAAGCATTTAACATCAGCTTTTTTTAAGGGGACGGGGTCATAAAAAAATAACTTTTTCTAACCTCTCATACTGGTACTATATAAATGGAATCTTTAAAAATCAAATTAAATGTTCAACTCAAATATTTTATACATACACGTAGCACACATTTGAATTTGAAAAGTAAAATATTAAAAAAAAGTACAGATTTATTTGCAATGTTATTTAGCTATAGAATTAGCCGTAAACCTGCTTTTCTTTTTTATTAAAACACCAATGTCATAATGGCTTAGCGAATGATGAAAATAAACTGGATTTCAATTTCATATGTTAGGATCAAAAATTTTCCTCAAAACTTTTATATTTCTTGCTAAAAGTGAAATTGTAAAATTTTAAAACACTGTAAATTTCGTGCCATAAGTTTATTTATTTTCGTGTCATAAGCTTATTTATTCGTGCCATAAGTTTATCTACATTTATTCATATGTTTGAATCCAATGCGACTAAAACTCTCATATTCAATCATAAAATGTGAGGGCTTTGCTTTCTAAAATATTTCAACAATATCACCCCTCGCAAAATGTGACATCAGAGTCATTTTGAAAAGTCAACAGCAGTGAAACGAAATGGCTACAGTGGTTTTAAAGCGTTTGAAGTCCAATATTTTTAAGCCGGGTATTAAAAAATTTAAGAGAATTATATGACTCCCAAATGAGATTAAATTTCGAAATAAAACATATTTTAAACAATCATAAAATATTTGTATTTTTTACCTAAGACATTTCGAAGGCAAGTACAATAAGCTATATCGAATAAATTTAATAATATTTCTTAGAGATTGCAAACTTATACACTTATACGCTGTGTTCAACACATGACTTTTTCCACAAATAAACATTTTTTTTACTTTATACCAACTATATATATATATATATATATATATATATATATATATATATATATATATATATATATATATATATATATATATATATATATATATATATATATATATATATATATATATATATATATATATATATATATATATATATATATATATATATATATATATATATATATATATATATATATATAGTTATGGCAGCGGAGGGAATCGCACCCGGGCCTAATGAGTGCAATTCCCGCGCGCTAACCACTGGGCTAGCGCGCCCACGGTGCATGGTGTCGAAGGAGTGTCGAAAGCCCAGGCCGTCCGACTCGTCCGAGGACATGGAGCAGAAAATGGGCGGCCGTATGGTACATGGAGTGCCATATTAGATGGAAAATATTCAAAAATAATATATATAATATATATATCATGTTCTTTTTTAAATATTCAATAGCTTGTCGTGCAGTCTTTTTGATATCACATTTACATTTCAGTCTATCTTCCTTTCACTTTTGCTATACAGAACATTTTCTATTAATGATCTATCTCAGGTATATATAATACAAGTAAAATAAAAATTCTTCAATTATATATATATATATATATATATATATATATATATATATATATATATATATATATATATATATATATATATATATATATATATATATATATATATATATATATATATATGTATATATATATATATATGTATATATATACCATGACAGAGCGAGTAGTTTGTGATGATAAAGGACACACAGATAGAGATGGCATATATAAATAATTGATGTTATTTCCAGAAGGATAAAGCAGAACAGCAATGACATAGACAGGGTGATCAGTAGGAATGAAGTAGTACCACATTTTGCGGCGATATAAGCAGCAATTCTTCGAGGAGCAGATGCAATGAGCGTGCGGATAGTTTTCTGAAGGGTGGTTGACCATATCCCTTCAACCATCCTTCACAGGTAGTCCTCTGTTTGAGGTGGGGGCAGGGCAGTCAAACGACTGCCAATCACGCGCCCCATACATGCTCGATGGGTCAGAGATCTGGAGACAGCGGAGGACAAGGAAGCACTTGGATACATTGCCAGGCTTGTCTTCTGATGGTCGCCGTGTGCGGTGGCGCATTATCCTGCAGGAAAGCAACATTTTGCAACTGCTGAAGGTAGGGCAGTGCCACAGGCCGCAGTACCTCATCCACATATCGTCTTGACGTCATTGCGCCTCTGATACGAACCAGAGGTGACCGGCTATCGAAGCCGATGGCACCCCAAACCATAATGGCGCGTTGTCGAGCAGTATGGCGTTCCACAGTCGCAGTATGATTG
This sequence comes from Amaurobius ferox, assembly GCA_951213105.1. Classification (NCBI taxonomy): domain Eukaryota; kingdom Metazoa; phylum Arthropoda; class Arachnida; order Araneae; family Amaurobiidae; genus Amaurobius; species Amaurobius ferox. The sequence continues at coordinate 55,841,353 of OX578155.1, read as the reverse complement.
GAGCCTTTTTCACGTGGAATCCATACCCTCACACAGCAACTGTCATTCGACAAACAGAACGGAGACGCGTCGCTGAAGACTACCCTGTCCCACTCAGTTGTCCAAGAGGCTTGGGCTCGAAACCATTGATATCTCTCACGTCTGTGTCCTGTCGCAATGGCTGTCTTCGTAATGTGCGGTTTGAGTGCAAGCTGCTTTCGGCCAATCGTCGATTAAATGTACTCGCTGCTATTGAAACATCTAATTTACCCTGTAAATTCTGCATTCGTCTTTTGTGGGGTCTCCACCGAATGCCATTGAATGCGTCGTTGAACGTGTATTGACGTACGTCTGGATGGACCTGTACCACTGCGACGATTCACATTCTCTTTCTTCAATCCATCATCTTCACACTCTTTAAAGAGTGGACGCATCTACGAGTGTTTCAGCGGTGATACGCCAGTACGACAACCCAGCGGTATGTAGACCTGAAATGAATCCGCTCGCACGGTCATCCAAATGCTGAAACGGACTTCGATGTGATTGGCGAGGCATCTCTTCAACAACACATGTCTTCTGAAATGGAAAACAACTAGAAAAACGGGTTTTCGTAGGCGATAGGCAGTAACAACTGTTGGCTTATTTGCCGTTTCCATTCCTTTTATCCAGTGCTCTAATCACGTGACTTACTTGCATTTCAGGTCATTTGCATGATCGGACAGATGCTTTTGTTTCGCAATTTGCATAATTATACGACAAGAGCTCCATGGTGCTGCACTTTCTGTGTCGGAAGGTGCACACACACACACATATATATGTATATTTTTTTTAAACCCAGTACGAATGTTGTTGTTGTTGAGACCCAGACTGTCCGACCTACCAGAAAGGTGTAAGGCAACTGTTTGGACGGCCGGGAAGTTTCACACAATTTAGACCGGAACCCAATGGGGGAGGCATCCACAGGGACCATACCCTCCTTCACCTACCACCAACCTCTCGGAAGGACTTACGGACCCACATGTGTAACGTGATTGTACTCCACATAAACACGGCGGCAGTTGTGGCAGCGTGCAATTCCAGCGCGCAAACTACCGGGCTACCGCGTCCGAAAAGTGCCAACAGCACGCGGTGTTCCCAGGTGGTCACCCACCCAAGTACTAACCCCGCCCGATGCTGCCTGACTTCGGTGATCTAACGAGAACCTGTGTTTTCAGCACGGTACGGCCGTTGGCAGTACGAATGTTGTGTAATTAATTGAATTTATAATACGTATACAGATATAATTTTATGTGTAAGAAATGGATGAGTATGTATGATGACATTAGAAGAATTAAACCTAAAGGGATCTATATAGGAATTAATTAATATAATGTCATATTTCGCGACGTAAATTTGAATTGAAATCAATAGTATTAATTTAGAGAAATGGGTAACCCTGCCGTTTTAGCCTTTGTGCAATGGAACACGACTTTTGGTCATCTTTATATTTTATGATGTTTAATTTTCGTAATTCTCGTTTAAATAGGTACCAGCTAAGGAAGAAACGCAGGACTTAGGATAAATACAGCTTTCGTTAAATAGCTGCAAAGTTAAAGAATAACAATAAAGGTCAATCACCCATAACCTTTCATAATGAAACACTTTCCAACTGAAACGCAATTTTATATAAACATCCCTAAAATGTGATACATTCAGCGGTGATATTTATAAAATTATCGAAGTCCTACAGTAATTTATTATACTTGAAAACTTAAAACTTCATGGAGAAATAAGCCAGCTGCTTCTCTATGTAAAGTCAATGAATATGTCATTCATATCACTTATATTTCATACTCCAGATCTATAATTTTGCGGGATAAAAATTTAGCATTTCTTATAATCGGGTGATTTGTCTACATTCTGCATAAGTTAAAATTAGGCTTCGTTGTAGAAATAATCAGAGTTTAATGATCATTTAAAATAAAAAATATTGTAACTGCGTAGGCAAGGAATTTAGATAAAACTAAAAAAGTAAAGCGGTTTTTAGATGGATGCAACACTAAACATAAATTTAAAAGATCGTTAAATGTCACGATCTTTATACAAGGAAAAAAAATGGATGGCATATCTTATTTTGAAATGAGTAGCGTGATCTCTTCATATATCCTGGGTGTAATTAGTATTTCAATTCTTATTTAAAAAACTACCTAACATATTTTGCTAAAAAAAATATCCACGTTTTATGTGATAATTTGAATGATTCTTAAAATTTTTTAAGCAATTTGTGAATATTACCTTCGCTTAAAAATGTTTGAAAAATTAGGTCCCATAGGAATCAATGTATTTCATATTTTCAACTAGGATTGAATCCGAAACGAATTGGGTGATATTATTCATTTTTATTCCCATATGTTCCACAGCCCGTCTCAACATCATAGTAAAATTTCATTTTGATAAAGTTATTTTTACGGCGGTTATCGTGCGAAAAGACAGACAGAATGACCAAAGTCGTAAACACTTTTCAACTATGCTGGAAAGTGTTAAAAATGAAAGAAAAAATTTAATTGAGAAATATAATTTAGCTATCTTATGCGGCAATATAAATACTATCAGGTGCAGATTTTTATTTTGGGTAAGGTGCAATCTCAAAATGCATAGTTAGCCCTTGAGCTATATTTCAGTGCTCGCATATTTTACTGCCTCAATTAAAGGCATGTGAAATAATTTAATTAAGTTTAATATATAAATTGAATAATGTATAAATTAAGCTTAATGTATAAATTAAGTTTAATGTATAAATTGAAATTAATGTATAAAATGATTAATTGTATTTTAATTGGCATGCTCAATTTGGTAGGAGTTAAGTAATTCGGTAGCAAATGGAAATTAAAGGCATGTAGGAAGTAAATTCTTTAATTGAAATATAATTTTCTATTAAAATAAAATTTTCAATTGCATTTTAAACGCTGGACATTATTCACTGACGAGCATTTCAATCTGACAGGTGCAGATTAATTTCATTTTGTAGAAGGATTTCAAAATGTGTATAAATAGCTACACAAGCTATAATCATGCTCACGATACCAACTCGGTGACTGAGCTGAAGGTGACTGCCTAATTTTCAACTGAAATAACAATTTTCGGCGCTAGGCACCACACACTATTAAACAAAATGAAACTTATTAAATATGAGCTAGAGCTTAATCTTTTAAGACTTAATTTCCCCGTCTTTCACAACCTTCAATAGCAATGCATATTCAAACATTTGTTTATAACCATGGACACCAATAACGAAAAATCTGATGTGGGCAACGCATGACTTTCCTTATATAATGTAATGAATTTACTACTTTTACAGTAAAAAAATAGGTTTTTCTTATAGCAGATACTTATATTCTTTCAAAGATATTGAATTTTCGACAATTAGTCGTCATTTTCATTGATTTAGTGTCATTTTTATCCATTTGGCAAGATTTTCGCTAATTTGGCAACATTTCAAAAATTCGCCAAGTTTGCGACATTCCGCCAAATTCGTCACCGAAATCTCGCCAAGCGTTATGAACGAAAAAATAAGTTATTCTTACAGCAGATAAATGACTATTGGCGTTCAAATACAAAAGTATTACTCAAAGTATCTTTTTTCATGAATGGAACGAGCTAGATCCACGAGAATGATGTCACCCAATTTATCGCATGGTATTACATACGTAAAATGAACATGTTTCTTAATAGGAATTTTTTTTTTATTTTATATGA